>BSBM01001084.1:0-65000 GCA_027924585.1 Larix kaempferi | reverse complement strand
GAGGATGATAATGATGATGATGATGATGATCAATCATCAATCATGATGAAGATGGTGGTGAGGATGATGATGATGATGGAGATGATGACGACGACGACGACAATGATGATGATGATGATGATGACGAAAACGATGATGATGATGGTGATGATAAAGAAGAGGATGGTGATGATGAAGATGATGATGAGGATGATGAGGATGATGGTGATGATAAATAAGAGGATGATGATGATGACGATGATGATGATGATGATCAATACCCAATCATGCTGAAGATGGTGATGAGGATGATGATGGTGAGGATAAAGAAGAGGATGGCGATGATGATGATGATCAATCATCAATCATGATGAAGATGGTGGTGAGGATGATTATGAAGATGATGGTGATGATGATGATGATGATGATGACGATGCCGATGATGGTGATGATAAAGAAGAGGATGATGATGATGACGACAACAATGATGATGATGATGACGACGATGATGACGATGATGATGATCAATACCCAATCATGATGAAGATGGTGATGATAAAGAAGAAGATGGCGATGATGATGATGATGATCAATCCTCAAGCATGATGAAGATGAAGATGGTGATGAGGATGATAATGATGATGATGATGAAGATGATGACGAATATGACGATGAGGATGATGAGGATGATCAATCATCAATCATGGTGAAGATGGTGGTGAGGATGATGATGATGGAGATGACGACGACGATGATGACGATGTTGATGATGATGATGATGATGGTAAAGATGATGATGATAGTGATGATAAAGAAGAGGATGGTGATGATGAAGATGATGATGAATATGACGATGAGGATGATGAAGATGATGGTGATGAAGATGATGATGGTGGTGGTGATGATGATGATGATGATGATGATGATGATGGTGATGATAAAGAAGAGGATGGTGATGAGGAAGATGATTATGAATATGATGATGATGATGATGAAGATGATGGTGATGAAGACAACAACGACGACGATGATGATGATGATGATGATGACGATGATGATGATGATGATGACGATGATGATGGTGATGATAAAGAAGAGGATGATGATGATGACGATGATGATGATGATGATGATGATCAATACCCAATCATGATGAAGATGGTGATGAGGATGTTGATGGTGATGATAATGAAGAGGATGGCGATGATGATGATGATCAATCATCAAGCATGATGAAGATGAAGATGGTGATGAGGATGATGATGATGATGGTGATGATGATGAAGATGATGAAGATGATGATGAATATGACGACGAGGATGATGATGATGAATATGACGACTAGGATGATGATGATGATGGTGATCATAAAGAAGAGGATGATGATGATGATGATGATGATCAATCATCAATCATGATGAAGATGGTGGTGAGGATGATGATGATTATGAAGATGATGATGGAGATGACGACAACGACGATGACTATGACGATGATGATGATGATGATGAAGATGATGATGATGATGATGATGACAACGACGACGATGATGATGGTGATGATAAAGAAGAGGATGGTGATGACTATGACGATGAGGATGTTGATGATGATGATGATGATGATGATGATGATGATGATGATGATGATGGTGATGATAAAGAAGAGGATGATGATGATGATGATGATGATGATGGTGGTGATGATAAAGAAGAGGATGATGATGATGATGATGATGATCAATACCCAATCATGATGAAGATGGTGATGGGGATGATGACAGTGATGATAAATAAGAGGATGGCAATGATGATGATGATAAAGAAGAGGATGGCGACTTGCTTTGTTGATCAAATCATTTATAATTGCTCTATTTTGACCATTGTTTCTTAACTACAACTCGTGCAATTGTTCGGTGGTTGGGCATTGAGGCCACTTGAGTCCAAGAGAAGGTCGGTGAAGAAGAAGGCTTCCTGGAGGGGCTACTGCATTTGCATTTACACTCAGACATCCTTCGATCGGTAAGTGTCCATAAACGTAGTTTGAGCCTTACTTTGGTGCCCTTAGTTTTATTGGTACAGCTGGCCATTTTGAAACTTTGCCATCTTTTCTGGAATGCTTATGCCCATAAATTTGTTTGAAATATTTGTATGATATTTACCTAGATTGCAATAGCTCTGTTTACCACTATAGAAACTATATTATCTAAAGTTTGATCGTAGTTGTAGCGAATTGACTGTTTGAATTAGTTGTTGTCTATGGCTATGATATTTAGATAATATGTGTCCATTGAAACGAGTCATCAAGCCATTTCGAAGATTGTTCCTATTAATTTGTTTGCTTTATCATTTTGTTTGTGTAAAATATATGGTAAACATAAAAATAGGGAAGGCAGGAGGAGAAAATGCAGAACGCGGGAGGATAAAAGCATTTTGCTAATATTTTTGCATAGCAATAATACTAGCGCGTTATAGATCCACATAATGCTAGCACATTGCTTATAACATTGAGCGCCAAAACACTAAAATTTGAATTTAAATACAATGCGCACGCGTTATTTGAATTTAAACATAACGCGCGCGTGTTCCTGAGTGCCTACGCACCCACTCCTCCTGCCCCCGTGTGTCAGCCACTATCCTATGTGGCTGGTTCGGACTTACCAAACCTATGCTAGGGAATTTTTGGACCATAGCTAATTTGACATTTTTCTGAGTATGCATGTTTTTCACCACTCTCTACAACATGACATACCTGACCATTATTGACGAAATTTTAGGCATAGATAGAATTTTTTATGCAAATTCCAAATACGTAATTTTTTATAAAAAATATTGAGATTTTCTATTTATTTCCTAATTTTCTTATGTCATCACTCCATTGGTCAAAAAAAATACCGTTAGTGTTTATTCCGTAACTTTTTCATTTCACAACCATTTTTAAAAAAACTTGTATGCTACACTAGAGGACACTAACCTCTACATCCTGTAAAAAATCCAAGTCAAAATAACTACATTAAGACCTTCAAAGGCTGCACCCACATTTGATGTACCGTTCTCGAGGTTTGACCACTTACATAATTAAAAAATAAATAAAAATTAAACATTTAATTTTGGAAAAATAGCGTTGCACTAGTGCTATGGGTTCTATACATGTATACCAGATTTTGTAGCCTGAAACCATCATTTAGGGAGTGAAAGGATGCACCCACAAAAACATATACCTTATCATTTGCCAAAAACATAAAAAGTGACTGTTAGAAAAAATGAAATTTGACATAGTTATGTAAATTTTCAATACTTAAAAGTTATATATTCGGAAACGTGACTCAATTTCCTACGTTTCATCTTTTTCACTCGATGCAAGATATCTTGTGTAAGCATCTTGAAAAAACCAAGTAAATTGAGGGATGCCTAATTTTTCAGTTTTCTATTGCATCTAATGCACCAAAAGTGACCCTCATTAGCTTGCAAATGCCCGTATGCTCGATCCCCCTTGATCCATATTTTCTTTAGACTTCTCTGCTTCTTTTCTTTTCAATCTCTCACCTTTTTCTTACTGGATCTTAGCAGCTTCTGCATCTTGACGTTGTTTTTCTTCTTCTTCCCTTGGAAGCTTTTCTGCTTCCTCTTTATGCTTATCTGCTTGCTCCCTTTGGAGCCTTTGATTTTTTTTCTTCTTCAAGCCTATTTGCCTCCTCCTTCTTCTTTCTTTCAACTTCCTCTAGTTGCACGGCCATTTCCTCTTGGCGCTACTTCTCTACCTCTCTGCCTGATCCTTTTGCATTAACCCCATAGGTTTGGAACTATAGTTGGCTCAACTTTTAGAGCGGTAGCATTTTCCCAATTCGGTCAAATTTTTGGCACTTCGAAAGAACTCTTCGCCCTTATCGAAATGGTGCGTGTACTCAAAAGTTACCCTAAGGTTGTTGCAGTGAAATTTAGCTTTTCCTTCGGGGTCATGTCTCCTAAAGCTCTTTGTCCCAAAATGGAAGGCCTCTAAGTCTTTGGTGAAATCTATACCATATTTTTCCTTGGGGAGCAAGTATGCTCTAATGATAAATGGCATTGCTGGGTATGCTACCTTCTTCTTGTCACTAAGTATTTTATTGACTCCATCTATAAAGAGTTTCCTTACAGCTTCTTTATGTATGACATAATATGTGTCATATGGGGGTAATAGGGACGGGGCACGACTACCCCCATACATTCTGAAGTATGTCCCCTCCATAGAGAATTAGTAATCTCCATATGTCTCTATGATGGGCATGGAATTTTCTAATAAGCAGCTTGGTTCTTCCTTAAAGAGTAGCTGGTAAAGGGGCATGATGAACCTCTCACAGATTTGAGGATAGTGGTTTGCATACTTGTGTGCTCACGCTATTTGATAAGCTACATGGAGGGGGGATTCCTTACTCTTCCAGATGCATCCCAGATCAGGGAAAGGGTGCTTGATGAGTAAGCAATCCACCAGATAAGAGGACATGAAGAAATCAACTTTGTTTTGAGTCAATCCTCCCTGAGCAGTGGTTATAAGTGAAGCCATGTAATCTACTATGATGTCTTCCCAATTGAAAATTGCTCCATGAGTGGCCATGTGAAACATCACAGGCACCCAGCTGAGTTTGTACACGTTCTCATTCGGCATGCTGAACACCCGACTCAACATCAAGGCAATGAGTTTGTATGGAGTCCTTAGAATATTGCTTTCATACTCTCCATTGTTTCTTTTCCTTATTTGCCTCTCGGTAATTGCCAGCTTCTTAGCACATTCCAAAGGTTCCATCTTTAGCCCGGATAACCATTCATCATTCAGGAAGAACTTAGGGTATTGTAGCTTGTAAGCTTCCATGATATGTTATGGCACAAAGGATGCAAGACTCATCCCGGTGATGTCTGTGATGAATCTGGAATCAGTATTCACTTGGAGAAGGATCCAACCAATGACCTTAGAGCATGGGAACAACTCAGGGTGGATTGCTTCCTTATGGAGACCAATATTCTTTATGTTCTTGTAGACCATTAGTTCTTCCATTGAAATCTGAGGGAAGTCTTGGTTTTCTATAGCTTTGTATAGCTCACCCCATTAATACTCTGGGGATGCTCCTATGATAGCCTTTGTATTGCCAAACATTGTCTCGAGCGAGGTGTCTAAGAGAATTTCCACATCTAAGTCTGACTCGGCTAATTTGGATTTCTTTCTGGAAAACCTCCTATGCATATCAGTCATGTGATGACAGTGAAAGGACAAATGAGGGATTTCATATTTTGTGAGCAATACAATGTTCTTATTCATGACATTAAATCATAACTTGTATTGACATGAGTGTTAGCTTCCAATTGCAAAAAAATTTCATAGAATTAATTAATATGGTAGCTTAAAACAGAAAATAAGCATTTTTGTTGATCATTGATATTATCTCATCACCCGAAATAGTAAGCAAACAACTGCTAATGGAACTATTTTTAGAAAGTTGAAGTGAAAAATTCACCTAGGAAGAACAAAAAAAAAGCAAGCTAGTGCATTTAACGATTGTGCAAAAACATCTTTTAAGCAAACAATAGAATGACGGGTGATGCCTCATCATGGTCAGTTTATGAAACAAACAGTTGCACATACGACCACTGAAGAATGAAACTGTGAGCGACTGAATAGTGGCAAGCATGGGTGCACATGGAACAAATATGACCGTGTGGAAAACAGCCAACGCATATTCTTCTCAGTCCAAACGTCTCTATAGGGATGACAAACGGTGTGGCCGTTGGGATTCAAGGTTCAGGTGAGGTCCAATGAAAGTATGCCAATCGCGCAAAGGACAAGGAGTCCCCTAGTGGGTACAGGGTAGAAATTTTGACCTAAAAGCTGGAGTACAACCAGCAATGGGTCATGCTCAACCATGCTACTCACTCTGACAGGGTCGAGGGTCTAGCTTAAAAAACAACCGAATGAAAAGGTTTTAAAGGAAAACTGAGAGGTAAATCGAGGTTCTAAAAGGTAAAAAACAAACGGGAAGGGTTTGCAGGCCTACCTGTCAAACCTGGAGAGGCTCGCTGTGAGGAATACATGAGTTCTGATTGGTCATCAACCCGGTGCTTCCTTCGGTGCAAAACATTGCTTCACTACTTGTAAATGGTGGGAGAGAAACAAATCTTGTTTGCATATATATAAACAGAAGCAATAAAGTCCCGTGGGTTGACAGTTCAGGTACTAATTGTGCACGGGGCTTGATAAAACAAACCATAACTTCTCACGGGAGAAAAAATAAAGTCCCCACCTACTAAACCTTCACATTTCCCCAAAAAGGAAACTGCGTCGAAGAGCGGTGGATAAAGTTATACTTACATCCTGTGCAATGATCGACGACTTAGCCTTTAAATCCTGCGCAAAGATCGGCGACTTGGGCTTAAAGGTTGCGACGAGGGAAGGCACAAAACTCTTGGCAAGGCATCCGACAATGCAAAATAAGACAAGTACCATCGCAATGGTCGGAAATATTAATCCTTAAGACTACGATGAAGCAGGTGGTGCAATGATCAGTGGCCCCTTTTAAAACCAAAACTTGCACAACAGTCGAAGGGTTTGTGGATAAAATGCGACCAAGCGCTGCGACGAGGATCAACAAAAAAGGTCGACAGAGATAATCCTAAAAGGTGCGCAACAGTCGGCGATGATGGCATTAAAAGATGCGATCGATTGGTGACCGATAAGTCACAAAGATGCGCACTTGGTCGGTGAAAGGTAAGATAAAAGGTGTGCAATGGTCATGCGGATTTTAACACTAAAATTTGCACAACGGTCGGTGAAACTGACAATAAAAACTGTGACCAGTCGGTGAAAATAGGCATAAAAACTGCGCAACAGTCAGCTAAGTTAACACTAAAAACTACACGATGGTCTGCGAAAAATTCATAAAAGATGCGACTAGGTTTGTGAGAAAAAACTTTAAGTCTTACCTTAGTCATGAAAACAACTTCCTTTTGGAGAAAAGAAAAAGGAACAGCTTAAAGGGTTACAAAGATCAACTTTTCAAGAGACCACAAAACTTTCTAAGAATAAAAGGAGGGGCCCTATAAAATTCAGAAATTTATGGGGATCAGGTTGCAGCAACAACAATTGGGGATTCGCTGGTGAACATAGATCTATGAATTAATCCCTTCTTAAGGTCAAAAAAATTATGAGCTGATGGCCTCAAATGTAACAAAATGCTTATCCATTCCAGCTTCAAAGGGAGTGATCACTTTTATCATAATGGTCATTGGGACAAAAGGAAACTTTGAATAAGACTTCTCTTCAACTCTCTTAGGGCCAAAGTATGGGGTTCATTGTTAAAAACTTGTCTTTCAGATGCCAACTAAAATAGGACTCCACAGGATTGTAACAACATCCCATAGACATATTCGTTTGTTCCACATTCCCATGCTGCCAGTGTCCTTTTGGATACTTTCTTTATGTACGAATTTTGTTGTTTGAGCCTTCCATGATAACTTTCTTCAATCTTCAACATTTAACTTGGGTTCTTCAATCCATAGTGTCCTTTTGTGTGAGAAAGAGATTCATTTGATTATCATGCTCACTGACGGAGAAGAACCTTGCTCGGCTGACTTTAGAACAACTTCCTTGATTGAATATATTTGCTTTTCTCAACCATGCTTCAATGGAGGCGAGAATTTCTGGAAAACAGACTCATTTATATAAGCTCTTTTGGCTTTTGATTTGCAGCATGGGATCATTTTAAATACCATACATCTGTCAAATATGCTTCCTCTCTGTGGGTCCTCAGGGTGAATGGAACCCCAAGATAGTAATGGGGAAATCATAAATCTCAGTTATTTAGGAGGGGTTATTGTGACACAAGTATGAACAGAAAGAATCTCTTCACTCTAAAAACTAGTTAGCAAAAACAAAGTCACATAGAGAAATTTTCTTTACAAGTAGATTCTGGCCTTTCAAAATTTGAGATTAGCTCAAAGTCCTGCCTCTCAATTGTACCAAGAATTTGGGCTGGGGTTTATTAAAGAATTAAGAGCTTCAAACAAAATAGGGTGAAAAGGTAAAAAAGAAACAAACAAATGAAACAAACTATAGACTCCTAAGTGAAAAGGGAACAACAACTCAAATCAATCAAAAAGAAAAAGTAAACTTAGCATAAACAAAACGACGTTTATTTATGTACAAACAATGTCCCTAGAACTATGTGAAGTACTGCTTTATAGCAAGGCCATTGACAGGGAGATTTTCTTCCTGCCCTTGTAGGTATTTCTATTTGTATGTCGATGGGCCAAGATTTTCAGAAATTTGGTAAGGACCAATCCATAATTGTTGAAACTTTGTGCGCATTCCCTTACCATAATGTGCGTGATCCCACTTCAGAACTAAGTCACCTACTTTAAAAATCCTCTTGCCATATTTCCTCTTATCAAACCACCTCTTGGCAATGTCTTGGTGTTGGTTGAATCTGTCTTTGGCTTTTTGCCGTGACTCTTCTAGCTTCAATAGGGTATCGATTCGTGATTGTAAGACTTGACTGTTAGAACCTTCGGAGGCTTGGGCTAATTGTAATGATGGCAGTAATATGTTTGTAGGGAGTATGGCTTCCTTACCATAGACTAGAGTATACGAGGAAACTCCTAAGGCATTCTTCGGAGTCACTTTATCTGCCCATAAAGCATTTGGGAGAGCTGTATGCCAACTTCTTTGATTTTCAATGACAGTTTTCTTAAGAATTCGGATAAGGATTTTGTTTGAGGATTCAGCCAGACCATTTCCTTGAGGATAGTAATTTGTTGAAAAATGCAATTTAATTCCTTTCTCATAAACAAACGCATTTAGTTTTATAGATGAAAAATAAGTTTCGTTATCAAAGACTAGGGAAATTGGAACCCGAAACCTGGTTATGATGTTCTCTTCCAAGAATTTGATGACCGCATCTTCATTCACTTTGTGTAGCAGAACATCTTCTATCCATTAGGTGAAATAATCTGTAGCTATAAGAATATACCAGTGCTACAACAAAGAGTTCGGATTTATCTCCCTAATAACATCTATCCCCCATTGCTCGAATGCCTCATAAATAATCACTGGTTGCAATGGTCCTGTTGCTTTCGGCAATCTGCCGGCACTTCTTTGACATACATCGCAATTTCGGGCATAGGCACGAGAATCTTTGAATAGAGTGGGCTAATAGTAACTAGCTCTGAGTATTTTATGAGCTGTGGTATCTCCAGAGTAGTGTCCTCCAGCAGGGCCGTCATGTAATTCCTTGACCACTTTATTAGCTTCTCAAGACATCTGAGAAAAATCCCATCATAATTCTTCCTATAAAGTACTCCATCAATTATTTTATAGGATGTTGATTTCAGACAGAGTGCCCTTCTTTTCTTAGAACTCCAGTGCTTTGGTAAGTATCCTTGCTACAAACAATACACTAGGTCCCTATACCAAGACTCTGAAGCGGTGAAAATGGGACATACCTCAACCATATTCGGTTCGACTTCATTCTCCTAGTCCAACTCTTAATTAACTGGATTTTCAGTGAGTAATTTGCATAACCGTTGGCCTTTTATAATGGTGGCTGGTTTGAATTCCAGATCATACTCTTGAAGAGCGGTGACCCAGTTTCCTCTCCTTTCACCCAATTCTTTCTGTACAAGCAACGATCTAACAGTGGGGTGAGGTACTATGTCTTTAGTTCTGTTTTTTAGGATATATGGCCTAAATTGTTTTACCGCTTTGAATACTGCATATGCTTTCTTATCTATGGCGGGGTAGTTCAGTTCAACGCCTTGCAAACCAGTGCTCATGAAGGATATTGGATACTCATATCCTGATTCTCCCTTCTGAGTGAGCACAACTGCGAGAGAGTTATCTAAAGCGAAAGTGTACATAATGAAATCCTTTTCAAAATCTGGACTTCTTAAAGAAGGTGCATTAGCTATGGCAGCTTTTATGTCTTTAAATGCAGTCTTCTCTATGACAGTCCATGTGAATTGCACACTTTGCTTTACCATTTGCTGCAAAGGTTTCACGATTTGAGCGAAATTTGGTACAAACCTTCGAACAAAGTTTATCGTGCCCATGAAAGATTACATAGCATTCTTGTTATGGGACATGGGAATCTTGTTTATAGCTTTCACTCTCTCTTGATCTATCGAGATTCCCCTTTTTGAGATGATATGACCTAGAAGTTTGCCTTCAAGAACAATGAAAATACTCTTCTTAGGGTTTAGAGATATACCATATTTCCTGCAGCAATAAAAAATTTGTTCAAATGGAAAACATGGTCTTCTCTTCTCTTTGAAAAGACTGTCACATCATCTAAATAAATTACCACACAGTGGCTAACTAATCATCGAAAAGCAATATCCATAGCTCTTTGAAAGGTATCCCCTGCATTTAACAAACCGAATGACATCCTTCATTATGCAAAGGCTCCCCACTTTGTACGAAAAGTGGTCTTGAGTCGGTCCTCCTCTACTACTTACTTGATTATATCCGGATAAACCATCTAGCAGGGAGAAAAGGTCTGAACCCGAAACTAACTGTAAAATTTGATCCATTGGCGGTACAGGGTAGTTATCTTTATTGGAGTCTCTATTCAAGTTACGAAAATCTACACACAATCTTAACTCCCCTTACTTCTTCCACACGGGGACTAAATTAGCCACCCACTTAGAGTGTCGGACCTTAAAAATGATCTTAGCATCCAACAACTTCTTCAATTCTTTCTGTATTAATGGCTCAAGCGTTGGATGCATTCTTCGCAATTGTTGTTGAAATGGTATTATGCCCAACTTCATTGGTATTATATGTTGTATAATGCAAGTATCATATGTTTTAAGATCCTCATAAGTCCATGCAAAAACATCTTTATATTGTTGAAACAGTTTGATGAACTTATCTCTTTCGCTTGGCGAGCAACATTTACCACGATTGACAAATTTTGGTTCAGTTTCTGTGCCTAGGTTCACCAAATCATGTTGCATGGAGGAGCTATTGGTTTTGACATTCACTAGCCTCTTGAACTTGTTTTGCAGATCAAACAATCCTTCCAGAGTCCTTACTCCTTTTGGCATGAAGTTTCCTTGGACTGCATCTTTCTTCTGTAAATCTGAATCGTGTTCATCTTCATCGATTATAGATCCTTGAAAAGCATTCTCATTTGTTAGGAAACTGATAATTTGATCATCATCATCAAATACTCTAAGATTTGTAATATTATCCAGTACATATGGCCTGAAAATTAATTCAATAGAGCATTTGTTATTGGTAGGAACTAATCTGGAAGCACAAGTAGCTAACAAATCAGCTGCAGCATTCTGTAATCTAGGAATGGAATTGATATTGAATGCATCAAAGTGTGAAATCAAATCCCAAACTTCAGATTGATAACCTTTTAAATGCAGTGAAAGACATTGAATCGTATCTCTTACCTGCCTGACAACTATCTCTGAGTCACCAAAGACCTTTAAGTATTTAACATTCAAACTAATAGCTTTCTTTAATCCATGTACTAGAGCTTCATACTCAGCTGTGTTATTTGTGCATTCAAACTCTAGTATACAAGATAAAAAATGTTTATTTGATTCAAGGTCGATCAAAACACAACCGACTCCAGACCCTTCTTGAGTTTTGGAACCATCGAAGTACAAAACCCAAAATGTGTTTTCTGATTTAATTAAGTTAGTCTTACTAGCATCTAAGTCAGTGACTAATCCTACTATGTTACAATCAATAGATCAGTCCGAGAAAAATGAAGGAGATCGGGCTACTCGTCTAATTCAATTTCTAAAAAATAATTTCCCAATACTGAAGATGAAAAAGCTACAGCCTCATTCTTTTCTTCTAACCGAGTTACATTTTGTTTCATGTGAGGTTCTCTTAGTATTTTGATCTGGTTTTTCCTTTCATGGTATGGAAACCAAAAGTGAGAGCAGTCTGTTTTGAAGTAACCATTCAGTTTCGTAGACCAATCCCTGCTCAAAATTAGACCATAAGCCTCCGGTATATCCACCGCCATAATATCAATAAATTGACATACTCTAGGAGTTGTTGATAATCTAATAAGCACATCTTTCATTTCTCCAATTACTTTAACAGTAGTCCTATCCAACTGTATGATTTGAGATGGGGATGGTATCGGTTTCCCATTAATCTTCTTACAGATTGATAGTGGAATAACATTCGAAGAAGCCCCAGAATCTACCAAACAGTTGTGTACATTATGATTAAAAATTTCAAAGGTCAACAAGAAAAGGAAAAGTTTGAGACCTAGATTTCCCGCCAATTCTAGCTTCATTTATTTGAGGATCTTCCTCAGTGTTTTCTACTGAAGTGCTAGATTGGGGGTCGAAAGCTTCTAACAATTTCTTCCTTTGCTGGGGAAGACTACACATTTCAAAGATAGAGATATTTGTTTTCATTTTCTTGATATCTTCAATGATGGCAAATCCCATGTCATAATCTTTTGAACCTTTTGCATGAGTTTCTTTTGTGTTTGTTGTAACCTTTGGTTGTTTTTTTATTTCTACGGTTGATTCTTTTGTTACCGTGGGGTTTACTTTGGGCTGCGGTGGAATGATAGTTATGTTCCTCTTGGGTATTTCCTTTGCAACCTTAGGCTTAGGGGTAACCGGGCTTGTATCAACAATTGGACCTTTACTCCGAGTAGTAACATTTATAGCTGCAACCTGACTTTCTTCAGTGTCCTCTTCAATTAATTATGTTAAGGGTACCCAATCCCATAACACCATTGTGGTGTATGGAGCGGGTTCTTCTTGTTCAAGTGTCTGCTCTTCTTAGGGATCTTCTTGATCTGTTATTTGTGCACCCAACAGCTGATTCATAACTAAGATCATCAAATTTATCCATTGCGGACAACTCTTTTCAGAATGATGCTCTTGGTGAAAAGTGCAAAAATGATCCATGCCTACCTCATTCAGATTTAGGATAGTAGAATTATTCATAGGTGGAAGAGACTGTTGTTACAAAGTAATTTTCCACCTTGCGAGTTGTCCCACTATAACCTGCAGGTGACAAGTAAAATGGTAAAAGTCACTAGTAAATTACTTTTTACTTCCAAAAAGCGGTATTAGGGTGACCTTTGGCCCTCCATTTGCCTCGAAACGCCTCGATGTGTCCTTTCAATTACCTTGGGAAGGCTATATATTGAGCTCTTATGGCATATGGAAGGGAGGAGAAAGAAAGAGCAAGATAACTCTAGTGGATTTTTGCCATGACTTGAGTCCACACTCATTGATCCTTGTTGTTGTGAACTCCTTATGATCACCTACCAAACTCCTATCCTAGTTTGAGTTTGCCATTACATGGAGGATTGAAGTGGTGGAGGCACAAGTGGAGAGACCCAGTTCTTGGTTCAGATTGGTTGCCAACAAGAGGTCGTTTCACATTGTACTTCTTGTTATTCATTAATAGAAATACTCATATTCTCGTCCATTAATGTTGTGAATGTTGTTTATATTACATTGGGTTGAATTTACTTATGATATCATGGACCATTGCTATTGATGATGTTAATGTCTTTCACATATTATATGTGCTTGTTGTGTATTGGCTGTCAAGACTAATTTTTAGGTTCAAGTGCATAGATTGAAAGCTTCAACAGGGATCTACATCGAACGTCTGGTTCGAGGTTGGTTATATTCTTTATTATCTTAGCATTGTCATTTATATAACATTGCATTGGGAATTGAGTCATTTTCTAGTAGTCAGCTGTCTGTTGTGGTCTGCCCCAAGCCATAGGAAGTTTTCTCCGTAGTAAAAATGGCGACTCCGCTGGGGAGAACATCCATTTTTGGGGATTTTTAGGCATTAGTCCTTATTTAGAGTTGTTGCGTGTCGAGTCTCTATGCCATTGATTGGCCGTTTGGATACAATATAGAAAACGGGATTTTTTCTGAGTCATTGGACTCTTTTTCTTCTCATTTGCCTTTCCATGTACGCGGGTCAAGTTAGTTTTGCTCGCATCTACCCGCCTCTATCTGCACTATAGCTCACGGGTACTCGCATTTATTCCTTCGACAGTAGCGTACAACTCTGGGACTAGCTGATTTATGGCCTTGGTTTGTTGTTGGGTTGGTTTTGAGTGTTCCTGAGTCTTATTTGGCCTTATTCCCGACTTTTCCATGCCTTGTTTGTGACCATAAACTCTTCTTTCTCTTTGTTTTGAGTCTTGTTAGTTTATCATTTTCTTTTATTTTCTAGCTCATTACATTGGTTGAATCTCACTGTTTGGGAATTGCTGGGTTGTCTTAGTGATCTTCTCTGCATTTCTTTAACTGAATAGGTAGATTTCACTTGCAGTTTTCATTTCATTATATTGAAAAATACAAAAACATAGTTTTGCATTTTCCTTTTGCTTATAAGTGAAAATACAAAAAAAAAATAGTTCTATGTACTAGATTTTGCATATGAGTGCTTGTGCTTTCATCTAGGATCTACTTGTGCATTGGAAATATAAAATAAATGCATTTTATTTTGAAACTGTTGGATTGATTATCAACTCTAGTGGCATTGTTTCTATTGGATAGATGAGTCTAGAGTTTGACGATTGTGCATACTATTGAGTCATATACATCATTAGTTTCACGATCATATCCTTTGAGTAATCATAGCCACCTAAAATTAACGCTTAATCTTAAAATTGATTAGAACGATTTTTATTTATAAGGTACACCAACTAGCATAGGTTTAGGGTCTTCGAATAGATCATTGTGAGTTAACAATCCAAGACTACTAGACGAAACATTATGTGCCTGAACAAGGAGTGGCAAAATCCGGTATTCTCAAGAAGCTCTACTTAGACCACAGTTAAGCACAAGGTCACGGGAGGTTGGTTACGGAGATAGCCCTCCAATACTGGCTGAACGTGGGAGATATTTCCAGGATTTGTTTGCATCTGGGGACTCTTGGGGGATTTGAACCTCTTGAGTTTCGGGCTTAGCTAGCCTTCCCATATGATGGATCCCACCTATGACTGTCCCCTTGAGCATTGGTTATATTACAGTGACCATAGTTTCCTTACCTAGGTATCGCATAGGGTGCTTGTAGTGGTTATATTGTTCGTATCCTGAGTCAGATAGAGGTTGGACAACACAGTTGTTTATTGTAGAGGGTCTTGGCCCTTTGCACGCAATGAGGCCTGGGAACCTTTATAACTAATTCTGTTACCTCCGGCTATAGTTTGGGAGTCTCAAGCCTCTCCTAGGCAAGACATACCGGCTGTAGTGTCGGGAGCTCATTTAGCCACTCTATTTGTGTGCATTTGGCTATAGTTTCTCTAGGTGTGTGCTCTTGATTTTCTATTTTTGATCGATAGTTTGGCCGTTAGGGGATGCTTTGATTTTATAGTCTCTCTAGAGATATCATGGCGCGGAGTCCTTCTCTCCTTCGATCTAGTCGGTTGGCTGGTTTACCAGCTACCGAGGTTATACACCGTGTTAATAGGTAAAGCCATAAGGCCCCCTCCGAGTCTTCGGATTCTTACAAAGTGTATCGTACTGACTTCATGACTGCACATTCGGGCATGGGAGAAATCCCTACGACTCCATCGGGTAGATTCAAACACACTTCAAACACCCCTACTCCTAGAGAGGCGTGGGGGGGTGATCCACCCGAGACCCAACCTAGTTTGTTTGGTCCGGATCCACCCGAGGACGACCCATTTGATCCTTTGAATCCACATGATTTCTAATATGGGATGCCCGAGTTACATGATAACATAGGTCCTACGACTAACGCTACCCCGTTCTCTTTTGGTATGCCTGAGTACAACATAGTTGATCCTTCTACTATATTTGGTAGTCATGCTAGCACTAGTCATGGTGTTAGCAACACTTCACCCACTGGGGGAAATACCCTCACTGGGGGCACCACATTTTCCACTCACACACATAGTATGGGGACTGGTCACATCCCTCCTAACAATGCAAATGTTGGAGGAAGGACGACTCATAGGACTACCCATCCTAATAGGAACACTGTTTGCAATACGACTCGCCATCCACAATACAATACACATGCCTCTACCCGTCAACCGAGGATCACGTTCGTGAATGTTAACAATCCTGCTAATAATGGGGGTGGAAAAATACTGTATACTTTTACGTCTACTACCGCTACTAGTAATGCTAATGCAGGAGGTGGGAATATACCTTATATTCATGGTCACTACACCACCATTCCTGCTACTAGTAATACCAATGTTGGGGTTGGGAATACATCTCATACTTATGGTCACCACACAACTGCTCACACTACTAATAATGCTTATGTAGGGGGTGGGAACATACCTTATAATCATGGTCATTACAACACGGTTCCTGCTACGAATAGTACGTATATGCCCCATAATTACAGTGGTAACCCTTACTATAATACAGTCGGTGCTGGCTCTCATTACAACCCACCTCAATACGGTGCTCAAAATGCATATATACTTGCTTACTCTCACACGGGTCAGGTTGGAGGAGGTTATCAACCTTATGGCCATGGTCAAGCTTATGGTCCATCAGGTCCGTATAATCAACATTTTAATGGTCATGGTCAAGATTATTGTCCATCTTATCCTTCGGGTCCTTACAATCAACCTTTTATGGGAGCTTATAATCAAGCTTAACAGCTGCAGCTCCTGTTCCTTGCTCTACTGAACCTTCCGGATCTTTCGAAACTCACGAATGATCCGGCGTGTCATGATCCTAATTGGCCTCCGGTCCTACCAAGCTCCCTTCGGACATTCCCAAGTTTGATGGGAAGAGTGGTGAGGATCTAGGTGACCACGTCACAACTTTTCACCTTTGGTGCTCATCCAACTCATTGAATCACGATTCCGTTCGTTTGAGACTATTTCAACGCACCCTCACAGGGACAGCCGCGAAATGGTATGTTGAGTTTCTTGGGGGCACTTATAGGTGTTCCAATGAGATAGCTTTGGTTTTCTTGGATCATTTCCAGCTGCCAATTTGTTACGATACTGGTACTGAACTTTTTTCCACCTTCTGCTAGAATAAGACCACACACATTTTTGACCACGCTCAAGAGTGGTGTCGATGAAAGAGGTTAGTGACAGCCAACATTCCTCCATATTTTTTGTTGGAATGGTTTCTCAAGTCTTTACTTCCATATATTTCTAAGGATGTTTCGATGTTCGGCATTGTGACTGAGGAACAAGCCATCTTAAAAGTCTAGTAGTTAGATTTACTATATTCTCAGTCTTGCATCTTGTATGACATTATTCCTGATGCACCGCTAACACAACATGAGCCCAAGTCAGTTCCTGGACCACATGCCAACGACATTGTGGGATCCTCAAGTACTTGACCCGTAGATTTGGTTGCTAATCAAATGCAAAAAATTTCTCTTAACCACTCTACTCCCGGATAGGTTCACACCTTTTCCACTTCCACCCCATCGTCCGATGTACACATTGTGCAATCGACGAACCCATCGGGTAACCAGCAACCTGGTGGTAAGAAGAAGGGGAAAAACAACCGTAAGGGTGGAAACAATGGGAACAATAATAGTAATCGCAATACTCCTTGAAAAGAGAACGCCAACCCTCCTCGGGAAGGAGGAAATGCTGGTGGAGACAGTAACCTCGACGTAAGGTGAAATTCCCTTGCAAGCTTTGTGGGGAAGATCATCTTACTCACTTGTGTCCTTGAATCAAAGAAGCATCGAAGCATCTTGCACAAATCCTAGGTGTGTTGAAAGATCCCCTTCCTTATCATCAGAACATGGCTTCGCATGCTCTCGCTACTAGTTATGGACCTAATGAGACTACAACGTCTTCTTCCAATACTAGTGGTTATGGATGCGTGAATATGGTCCAGTCAGAGGTTAGTGTTGCTACTCGTCAACGTGATTATGGTGCATGACAACCGAATATGGGGAGTGAGCCTCCCCCTCCTCCCAATAATTCCTTGCATATCGAGAAGCCCTCTACTATGCCACGGATACCGAAAGGTGTTCTCAAGCGCTCTACGCATAATTCCAATTCTCGAGCCGCCCATAACTACTCTATTGTAGAAGATTTGGGTCAAACTCCGTGTGCCATGTCGACTCTTGAAGTTTTACAGGTGTGTCATTCTCAAAGGCATGCCCTTTTAAGTGCTTTAGGATTTCAGGAGGGGTGAAGTCCCAACGTTATCAAGTTTGATACTACTGAAATTCAACCTCGCTTACCTTACCACGTGGCTTTTCAAATCCATGTGGAGTGCCTTCAGAATTTTGTCAAGAGAATGGTGGTTGACGAAGGTGCTTCTGCATCAGTGATGTCTTTATCTTATTGGAAATCCCTTAGATATCCTCCCTTATCCACGTCTAGGACCATGCTCACTGCATTTGACGGTCGGTCATTTAAGCCGCATGGGATTCTTCCTTCTCTTGTGGTCCGCTTGGGTGGGAAACCGTTGCCTATTGAAGTCGAGGTGGTTGATGCGCCCACCGACTACAACCTTCTCCTGGGTAGGAATTGGATGTACACTATGAAAGCGGTTGCGTCTACTATGTTCACAGTTATTTTCTTTCCACACGAAGGGAAGATTGTGACAGTCGACCAGCTGGATTTCGTTAGTCCTTATTCCACAACATCTACGAAATTAGTAGTCCCGCAAGTTACAGATTCTCAGCTGGAAAATGGGAACATGGGTGTCGGATTGTACCCTTCATTGTTGGTTTCTTATGATTTCCTTACACCCATTAATTTTATTGGAACCATTTCCGACAATGCATCTCCTCCATTGAATAATGTACCATTTTGGACTTCGTACTTCGATGATCTGTGGACCTTACCATCCACGAATTCCACGTCTGGAGACATTGCGCATGTTGGAATGGCTATGCCACTGTCTGCTACTGAGCTTGCATATCATGATATCTAACAAGCCATTGCAGAACCAGATCTCCCCTCTTCACGGACATAGGAGGAAGATCCCATTATGCTGCCCGCACAGGATGCCTTGATGATACTCTACCTTCAGATGAAGATTTTATCACCTCCATGCATGGTAATGATGAGCCTTGGAGGGATTCCTATCATAGATCTCATTCCTTTCCTACCCTCGGTCTTATTGAACAAGATGAGCCTATAATACAATCTGCCACCCATTTGGATTTGGATCCAGTCATAGTCTCGTCTAGGACTGGTTTGATGTTTGAGTCTGATGAGTCTTTGTGCTCTCCTATATATCCACAAATCAGTGCTCCTGAAGAGTTTGATTCTATTTCTAGAATTTCCAACTCCCGTGATGATGAATTTGCTCTTGCAATTCCTTCACATCCTTTAACTTTTCTCTTCATTTTGAAGATGATCATTTTGATCCCTCAGGTATTGGTACTATGGCACCTTTAGTGGTTATCTCTACCTGCGTTATGCCTGAGGTTAACGAGAGTGAAGTTGAAAATGTTTCTACTGCAGTGACTTGTATCAGATCTTTCTTTACGTACGTTTTAGAGATGATCTTGGTACTTATGTTTCTTGGAGACAAGATTCTTAGATGGACTTATACTTGTTTACTGGTCCTTTTCGACATTTGCTTCGGTCGTGGCAGGCATATTCGGAACCTTGCATATAGGTTTATGCCTCCCCATTTTTATGATGCATTTGACCCTTTTTCCATCTGAATTCGCAGACGCCCCCCTGAGTGTCCTTATCTTGCTCATGTTCCTTGCATTATGCATAGCTTTGGTCCATGTGCTTGGAACTAGTCTCGCATGTCCCTGACACTCGTCTGCTCCCTTTATGATCATTCTTCCATCTCTCCTTTGAACTCGTTAAAAATAGCAAGGAGGTCACGAGTTTACTTTTTCGGGCTCGTTAAACCTTTACGAAAAATATTTTTATAAATTATTTTTTAAGCCCTTGTTAGACTTTTTCAAATCAAAGAAGATTGCCGAGCATACTTGTCATTTCAGACTCGTTAAAGGAATTGAAGTGACACCCACTTAGGTATAAGTTTACCCCTTTTCCGGACCTTTGTGGATTAATTACGAAAAAGGTATACCCTAGTCATACGTGACTAGAAGAGTTCTTCTCTCATTATTTTACACTTTTTCGGGTGAGGAGACTAATTTTACGAAAAAGGACTCCTCTTTTATGTCGAGTTGTGATTTCATTGCATTATCCTGCTTGTTGCTTGAGCCTTGTGCCGGCTCCCAATTACTCAACTGTTAGCTTGGTTCCTGAGCACTTTCCCTGTCAAGCCTTGCAGAGCTTCCATTTTCCCTTCGCAATTTGATGACCTTTTGACCCTAAGGGAACACAACCCGCCCCTGAGTGTCCACATCCTGCACGTGCTTCCTTGCATTGATCATTGGTATGTTCCACTACTTGGGACTAGTCTGCTCACCATTTGACACTCGTTCCCTCAATTGTTGTACTATAAGCAATTTTATTCCTTTTCAAGCTTTTCCAAATATGAAAAAGACCAAAAAAATCAAAATATTCCAAAAATCCGGACGGGATTATGGTTACTAATTCTAGTTTCCATCTGTTGTGTCGGCTTTGAACAGAGCATTCATTCCACTCCATACATTATGAGTCGGGACTATAGTAGGACCTTAGGAGCTGTACTCGTTTCTCAGTTTTACTCCACCGATTGGTTAAGCTTCCAGTCACTATCGAGCCCTTTGTTGATGCCTCCTACATCGCACAGTCTATATCGAGTCTATGCTGCCTGAGTCTATCCATATGCTCATGCTCTTGTTCAAAGGAAGTCCTGAAACCAGAGTCGGCCACTCCTCAGATCTCTTGACTATTGCATGTTGGCCATCCTTATTGAGTCAGTCCGTTTCACCTGAGTTCTTCCAAATCTTTTAGCGTAGTTGTTACCTCATGTTGGTTGATGGGGGATGCCTTAATTCCCTCCTTCTAGCAAGTTTCGTTCTGTCAACATCAACCCATTTATTCCAGAATTTTAGACTTAGAGTTTGGTTGAGTACCTTGAGGCTTGCAGTCATTAGTGGTAGGTTCTCTCGCCATCGACAGTTTTGGGAATACATCAATGTCCCATGATCGATGGATTCATCTTGGTGTTCGACTTCAACACATCTATTCACACTCTGATGATTGTACTCTGTGCCTTGATGCCCATTTTCATTATTGGTGGGTTATCTCACATCTGTTAACAGTATACATCATTGACCGGTAATCAGATGATGTCACATCAAGTTCGACCTCAACACCTTTATTCACTTGATGGGACTTGCAACGTAGATGATTTGTGTAGAAGACCCTAGGTGATAGTGGCATTCAGTATGCTACATATGATCATGACTTTACATCTAAGATATCACCTCTTAGACATCAGCAGTTTGTACCTCCAGTTTGCACCAGTTGTTTCCTTTTTAGCAAGAGGCCATATCTTACTGTAGAGGGATCATGGCTATGATCACTTATTACATATATTCACTATGTACTACCTATTCATGGCCATTATATCAAATTGTTGTACTATACCGACATGTATTCAAAGATATTATTATAATGTGACGAGTAATCTGCTTCTTCCACTTGTGTCTCCATCACTCCACTTCTGAGATTTATAATGTATTTCGGCCATCATAGCACCATTCTCTAACCTCACACATTAGGGGGCATCTGTTACAATGTAATTTTCCACCTTGTGAGCATCAACACTCTTTGGCCTTCAGGATCCATTTCACTAACTTAGATGCACTTTATGTACTTCAGAAACACTTTTTCCCTATTTTTCTTCTTGTACGCTAGTTGTTCCACTTTAGTGGGCGTACTCGCGAGCTGTCCCACTATAGCCCGCAGGTGACAAGTAAAATGGTAAAAGTCACTAGTAAATTACTTTTTACTCCCAAAAAGTTGTCTTAGGGTGACCTTTGGCCCTCCATTTTCCCCGAAACGCTTCGATGTGTCCTTTTACTTACCTTTGGAAGGTTATATATTGAGCTCTCATGGCATATGGAAGGGAGGAGAAAGAAAGAGCAAGATAACTCTAGTGGATTTTTGTTGTGACTTGAGTCTACACTCATTGATCCTTGTTGTTGTGAACTCCTTATGTTCACTTACCAAACTCCTATCCTAGTTTGAGTTTTCCATTACATGGAGGATTGAAGTGGTGGAGGCACAAGTGGAGAGACCCAGTTCTTGGTTCAGATTGGTTGCCGGCAAGAGTTCATATCACGTTGTACTTCTTGTTATTCATTAATAGAAATACTCATATTCTCGTCCATTAATGTTGTGAATGTTGTTTATATTACATTGGGTTGCATTTACTTATGATATCATGGACCATTGCTATTGATGATGTTAATGTATTTCATATATTATATGCACTTTTTATGTAATGGCTGTCAAGACTAATTTGCAGGTTCAAGTGCATAGATTGAAAGCTTCAACATGTATCTACATTGAACATCCAATTCGAGGTTGGTTATATTCTCTATTATCTTAGCATTGTCATTTATATAGCATTGCATTGGGAATTGAGTCATTTTCTGGTAGTTAGCTTTCTGTTGTGGTCTACCCCAAGCCATATGAAGTTTTCTCCATAACAACTGTCCACCTTCTTCCCTTTTTTTGAAGTTCTATCCATTTTATCTTTCTCCATATCCACAATCTTATTGGACAACTTCTACATCATCTTGACCACGTTTTCTAAATCCGTTGATGGTTCTTCCTTAGTTCTGGTTAAAAACAAAGTTTTCTTAGTAGTTGTTGGTTTAGTTTCCAGGTCATGGGAATGCTTAGCAATCCTATATGCTTCTTCCTCTACCTTCTTGGCTTCTTCGAAGTTTTCTATCAAGGTAGTTTTCTTTGTTCTTTTGACAAACATTGCTATGGGAGGATCAAGTGTTGTAGTATAATATTCAACTAAAGATTCTTCAGCGGGTCTTGCTGCATCACTAAAATTATTTAACAATGTAGTAAACCTTTGGTTAAATTCTTGAACCTTCTCTTTCTTTTCCATCCTCATGGACAACAACTCTTTCATGAGTGTAGCAACTGTATTCTGATTCCCATATTTACCTAAGAAAAATTTCTCAAATTCTTCCTAGTTTGATATTGAACTAGCTTGCAAACTAAAATACCAGGAAGATACTTTGGGTTCAAAAGTATAGGGAAAAAGTATGCAGACTACATCTTCGTGTTATACATTGAGAATATTTAAAGCCAAATAAAAGATTTTAAGGTGATCTTCAATAGAGATACCTTTCCGAGGATCATACTTAGGTAATACCTTTTCTGGATTCTTAGGTAGATCATAGAATGGCCCAACCAAATTCAGCGCTCCTCTTGCTCTCCATGCAGGTACAACCATAACTCTTGGTGGATAATGTGGTGGAGTGTGCAATGGAATATGCAGCGGAGTATTGGGTGGAGCATGGGGTTCTTCTTGATTCAGAGGAGTTTTGGATCTAATCTCACTGAGAGGTTCAATGATATCCTGTAAAGACAGATCCAATAATTCCTCTAAATTTTCAACAAGAACGGAATCTCAAGTATACTGCGTTTGACTCCTGGGATCTCTTCTTCTCAGTAATAACAGAATAATGTTAAACCCCCCAAGCGTTTGGACATAAGAATGAGTATGCCTTTTGAAGTTTTCTACTTTTGTAAAAGGGACATCGTATAATGCTTCTTGATGCTCAGCTTCAAGATTGGGATCTTCTTGAACTTGTGATTACAGAACGAAATCGTCTTGGATAGACATTTCAAGCGGGTCTTCAGAGGAATTTATTTTAACGAAAGGATCTCCTCTACTAGCCATGCACTGGTGGCCCTCCTTCTAGCGCAAAAAAATTGTTGATGCCTCAAAATTTCTAGCATCAATCAGCAAGGGATTCTCCATGGTAAGCAAGCCCAATTAGATCACTCACCATTTGGTGTGGGAATCCATCCGGTTAACGACCCGGCTACCATATAATATTTAAAGATTTGTTTTCTTTCACCGGCTACGGCCCAATCCACCGTTTATGTATTTTATGTTTAAAAATGATATGCAAGTGCTCTATCTAAATGCATGCAATTAAAACAAATCTGATCTAAAATTATCTAAGCTAACTAATCTATCCCTCCAGGGAGCAAAACTAAAATATGAGTAATATACTAAAAATACACCCAAGAATCTCACAGATAGTTGTTTAATAACATAGATACGTTCATAAAATAAATTAAAAGATATCAAAGATATATTTGACAGAATTTAAAGCATTCCATTACTCATTTAACACAACATATTTGCACAGGAAAATTAAAGCATTCACAACTAAGAATTAATTCAAGCTAGTCAGAAACGATCTCACAGTATATGTATGAACAATGCATAAATAATTCAACAAACATTCAACACATCCCAAGCAAAACACAGTGCTCTCTTTCCCAGGTAAAAATAGGTCCTTCTTTATTGATGCAGCAAAATAATTCACGTACATCACAAGTCCATCCTTTCACCTGCCAAAAGTCCTTTCTCTTCTATTCTATTCCTATATTTATAGCTTTTACAAAAATTGTCTCTTCACATACCCTAACCTTAGGGAATCTCAAAATTTTGTCTTCTAGTGCCTAAATGAGACAAAATTAATTTCCAGCCATTTTAAAACATTTATACAATAAAGCAATTTCCAGGTGTCTTTTCTAGATTTACAATCAAGCAGAATTTAATTTCCAACTGGCTCTGCTACTTCAAATGGGCGCTCTACTTCAGCTGATTTATTCACTTCAGCAGGTCATTCTTCCACAGCAGGCTTTGTTGATGTATATGTAACTTCAGAATGTATTTCACCCATGTATTTCATATATGTATTTTGTACTCCTATAGAGATGGCATTATTCCTCTATACGGAAGTGTTTGTATTCCTATAGAGATGTTATTATTCCTCTATATTTTTGAGGTTTTGCTTTGGGAGGACATATAATAGCGCCCTGGGAGATCTGCAGATAGTCTTGCAAGGTTTTGCCGCTGGCATATAATAGCTCCCTGGGATATCTGGCAGATGCTCTTTCGAGGTTTTGTCCTATGGCATATAATAGCGCCCTGGGAGATCCGATAGGTTGAGCTGTGTGCTCGTAATAAGTCCTAGGATGCTCTTGCAAGGTTTTTCCATGACCACATGTAATATCACCTTGGGAGATCTGATAAGCTGGGATGTATTCCCGTAATAAGTCCTGGGATGCTCTTGCAAGATTTTGTGGTGACCACATATAATAGCGCCCTGGGAGATCCGATAGGTTGAGCTATGTGCTCGTAATCAGTCCCGGGATTCTCTTTCGAGGTTTTGTGGTAGGGTCACATGTAATAGATCCTTGGGAGATCTGATAGGTTGGGTTGTGTGCCCGTAATAAGTCCTGGGATGCTCTTTCAAGGTTTTGTGACGCAAGTAATAAGTCCTGAGGATTCCACAGTATGGCCAGTGATGACGAAGACCTCAAGGTGGTGGGCCTACATCTAGTATGAAAAAGGACTGGCTCTATAGAACTTCCTATGACGAGTAGATTCGGAGATTGATTGAGATAGCAGCAATAGTGATGATGACGATGATTCGAGGATGATGATTCACTGATGATGATCCAGAGGAGAAGACTTGTGCTAGCAGACCTGTGTCGAGAAATACCTTCCTAGTTAAGAGGGAGTGTTGATGTATATGTAACTTCGGAATGTATTTCACCCATGTATTTCATATATGTATTTTGTACTCCTATAGAGATGGCGGCATTCCTCTATACGGAAGTGTTTGTATTCCTATAGAGATGTTATTATTCCTCTATACGGAAGTGTCGTCATTTATATTGTAAGTGTCATAACTTATACTTGATGGGTTATTAGACCACCTTGTTGGGGTCGGCCCTGTATAAGTCACGTGGGTCGAAGGGTTATTAGACCACCAAGTGTGGGGTCGGTCCGGATTAAGTTAACCATGGGTTAAGCTAGACATGTAGGCCTCATTAGTTTATTGGGCAGGACAGAACAAGTATAAATAGAGATCGGGAGATCTCTATTTGATCATTCATTCACACACTTCTCTCATTCGGAAAGTGGTGCACTTATGAGGAGGAGGCTCTGCTGCTAGGAGAAGACTATCTCTTGTATTCTGGTTGTATCATTGCTCTATCTATCTCTGAGTAAGTTATTGGGGTTTTTCACCTTTATGGTTTTCCCCAAGTAAACTCTGTGTCTCTTGTGTGCTTGCATTATTGTGTCCATGATTGATATGTTGTAGATTTGTTGTACATATTGTTCTCTCAGTTAAGATCCTAGATCAGATTGAAGTAAATTCTAAAAATTTAACATGGTATCAGAGCTAGCCTGAAAGAACGTGTGATATGGCATAAATGACACTTGTTGCACTTACGATGCTAGGGCTTGATATAGAAAAAACCAGTCATCGTAGCACTTTTTCTATAAATCCATTTTGGTGAAGTTTTCGGATCTGAAACTTTTACAGGTCGAATATCAGATCCCCATGTACCTTGTGTCCAAAGGAAAACTTCTAATTCGTTGTACTTTGTGATTTATGATCTGTACAATATAGGGTTTCTGCCTCCTCCAGATCTCAGTCATAAATAGGTGACCTTGGAAAAAAGGTCATAACTTGGGCTAGGAAGATCCAAATGAAATTTTGTAAAAATTGACAGGTATTACACAGACTGTAATATCTCAAGAAACGTTTCTAGAGGCCGAAGTTGAACCAGTGACACGTGGCACGCCGTACAAGTTCGCTCTCCTGTTTTATCCCAAAAACAGGTCACGTTGCGACACTTGGCATAACTCTCTCTCAGAGAATCCAATTGACGTTAGACCTATCGGGATGGAAAGATGACAAGTCGGGATATCTCAATAAAAATTTTCAAACCGTGTGGATTGAAAAGTTCAGAGTTACACTAGAAACAATCAGGTACATATTTCTGTCATAACATAATTATTTTTTAGCACCTTCATTCATGGCTTCCGGAATTTAGGGTTTCGGAGAAAGTTGGAATTTTTGTAATTGGAGACTACAGCTGAATGCCACTCATCAAAATAGAAATTTAGAGACGAAGATCAGAATTTTTTTTGGGCAGAAGACCGGGCTTGATCAGACCCTAGTTCGAGACTTTGATTGGAAAAGTGGAAAATTAGGGCTTCTGCAAAAATGGGAATTTTTGAAATCTGTGACCACGGCTGGAAGCTGCTTAGAAAAATAGAAGCTTAGATCTTTGGATCAAACCTTTTGATTGGGAAGATGAGTGGGATTCATCAAACCCTAGTTCGGGGTCACGTCTAGTGAATCCAAAAGTTTCAAAGGCAAAATTGAGGAGTGAAACTTTGCAGTTTTCAAATTCTAAATATACCAGATTGATCAGCTCATCAAGGCACATATTTCTATCCTTTTGGAAGTTTGAAATTGAAAGTATGAATTTTTGGGGTTTCTCTGACAAACCCTAATCCAGCTCCAGGTCCAGTTCTTGCAAATCAAGTGGATTGGGGTTAATCCTAGAAGAAGATGGATTGGTCACCTGCATAAGTGAAGAAGTTCTTGTCTCAGAGGGAGATGAGGCTAAGGCCTTCCATAAGAAGATTACAAGCAATCTTGACAGGTATGGCTTACAGGTATGTTTCGAATTCTGTTCATGGTTAAGTTTATGATATGTTTGTCTTCATATCATTACAGTACAATCTTGATTAATTACTAGACTTGTCGTATCACCTTAATAGAAGATATTCATTGATTAAGGTTTTGACACTTATGATTGTACTAATGCATTGTGATGTTGTATGAGGTTTATGTTGTTCGCTAACATAAAAGGTACACCAAGAAAGTCAAATCATGTTCTACTTCAAGAACATATGATCATGGTGACATGAAGACAAAGATTCATCCATTGTCATGGATCACATAGAAGATCTACTTTCGAGGTATGTATAACTTGGTTCTACAATGGTTAACTTATGAGACATGCAAGTTACTAGCACAAGTCACTGAAGAGAACCAGAAGACATTATGCGGGTATGTTAGACATAACTAGCTAGCATGCTAATCCAGGTATGTTTTTCCTATATCAAGCTAGAATCCTACCTTGTGTTAGGATCTTATACTGTTGTGTTGTTGATAATGATTATTCATGAAGTCATAGGTTTGAATAGTCATGGTTATATGCATATTATGTTTCTTACCATAATTGATGACATGACTAACCAGAAGAAACATGAAGGTATAGGTTTGAGTAATCACAGGTTTATGCATTGATGATTTAACTAATCAGAAGAGTCCTATGATCAAATAAGAATATGCATGAGTAAAAGAAGACTTCCCTGAAACCTTGAATATTAATGTTTATTATCTATGACTATACATGTTTAAGATTATTGTGTTTTGATAGTATTAAGATTATACTAATAAATGTGTGATTATGTATGAGACCTCAAGGATAACACAATGATGATACTAATAAGCATGCATAGTGATTAAGGACGGATATAAATTCAAGGACAGGTAATCCAGGAAGCAAAGATCAAGAGGGAGCACACTCCAGTTGTTCATGCAAGAAAGCAAAGGAGCACACTTCAGTAGTTTCTGCAAGGATGCAGATATTCAGAGGGAGTTGACCACTTCTCACAATCCACATCAGAATGGAGTTGCAAAGACTCAGAGGGAGTCCACCCAACAAACAAACAAAGATAAGTATTTTAATTACCATTTCTTATTTTGTTTAAATAATATTGTTCAATGATGTATATGCTTATGTTCCTAAACTTAGGATATGTATTGTGCATATTAGAATGATTGCATTAATGAACAGTATACTACTAATATGCATTTGATGGGTAAGTGGCCTATGGAACTATACAACATTCCATTGCTACTTATCTAGAATGAAACCTCTTTGCTGACATGTTGGGAGTAGTACAAACTCTTAACAATGTTCTGGTAGAGATTGGAAGGCATCTAGAAAGTTACAGGATATGAATGAATGTTGTATTGAAGCATTGGCTAAAATAATTGCATGACTATATGACATATTTCTTTATGTGTAAGAATTTGTTCTGAAAACTATAAGATGTTTTCTAATCATGCTATTTAACTTGTTGTGTAGAAAATATCATATACCATCACCTACAAAAGAAGGACTACAACATGTGTTCAGCAACAAAGTTATCTATTGAAAATATTGAAGATATTGAAGTTCCCAGGATCTGGGAAGAATGCCATGATCGAGGAGTACCAATCGATCATGAAGATGTTTGGGATGCAGTCCCAAGACCTGAAGGGAAGTCTGTAGTGACTTCCAAGAGGATCTACAAGATCAAGCATGCTGCAAGTGGTAGCATAGAGACTTTTGCTCCTATAGCCAGATACACTTCCATTAGATCAGTACTTGCTCTGGCTGCAGTGATGAAGTGGAAGATACACCAAATGTATTTCAAGATAGCCTTCTTGAATGGTGTAGTTGAAGAAGAAGTGTATGTGGAGAAGCCACTTGGTTCTGAGACACATGACATGGAGTCATATATGTGCAGAACTTGGTATGGTAGGATAGACAGCTTTCTATCTAGTTTGGGATTTACCAAGAGTAAAGCGGATTCCAACCTTTACTACAAGGTTGAGGAAGGCAATCCAGTGATACTACTATTGTAATTGGATGACCTATTTGTAATAGGTGAGGATAGATTGATTGCTGACATGCAACGGAAGCTTGCTATCGAGTTCGAGATGAAGAACTTGGGGATGATGCACTATTTGTTTTGCGCATGGAGGTGTGGCAGAGTGCAGATGGAATCTTCCTTGGACAAGGGAAGTATGCAGTAGAGATCCTGAAGAGGTTCAGGATGATGGATTGCAAGGCTATGGCCACACCTATGGCATTGAACCTGAAGCTTCTGTGTGATTCTCCATTTGATCCAGTTGATGTCACGATCTATCGTCAGATGATTGGGTCCTTGATGTACCTGACAAACACTAGACCAGACATTTGCTTTGCGGTGAACACATTGAGCCAGTTCCTGACGGATCCCAGAGGTGTTCACCTGGTTGCTGTAAAGCATATTCTAAGGTACCTGAAGGGTACGGTTGATTATGGGCTCAAGTATGATGCGAATCAAAAGTTTAACCTGCAGGGTTATGTTGATTCAGATTGGGCAGGCAGTGCTGCAGATAGGAAGAGCACATCTGGGTGCTGCTTCAGTATGGGATCAGGTGTGATCTCTTGGTTCAGCATGAAGCAGTCCTATGTAGCACTGAGTACAGCTAAGGCAGAGTATGTTATAGCCTGTTCAGCTACTTGTGAGGTAGTATGGCTTCGGAAGCTACTATCTGAGTTATTTGATCTCCCATTGGATGCTACTGGTATCTTTTGTGATAACCAAAGTTGTGTGAAGCTGTCCGAGAACCCAGTGTTTCATGACAGGTCGAAACACATAGAGATCAAATACCACTATATCAGGGATATGGTGCAGAGAGGAGCTGTGAAGCTCCTGTACATTGCGACGATTGAGCAGATTGCAGATGTGCTAACGAAGCCACTAGCTAGGGTGAAGTTCGCGTACTTTAGGGAGAGGCTTGGTGTTCTTTAGATTGATGACACTTCGAGGAATCAGGGATGGACACATTTGCAGAAGCCATTCCAAGCATGTTGGAAGGAGGATCCTTCACATGGCTGTGGATGTAAGCACTGGATGATGAGCATCAGGACGATGCTCCAGTTACTGCTCTGTATATGCATTAGGAGGATGTTGGATATGATCAGTCGGATCATTTATATGTATATGTATGTACGCATCATGTTGGATACTGGATATGATCAGTTAGATCATTTATATGTATATGTATGTATGCATCATGTTGGATGCTTGGACCATGTATCTGTATATGTATCAGGTGGATATTGTGTATGATCCGGTAGATCATGTATGTTGATATGTATCAGGTATGATCAAGTGGATCATGTTTTTGTATTTGTATCAGGTGGATACATTGTATGATCAGGTGGATCATGTATGATGATATGTATCAGGTAGATACTTGGCATGCATAAGGTAGATGCATTATATGATCAGGATGATCATGGATGACGAGCTTCAGGATGTTGCTCCAGATGACAGGCAGTAGGATGTTGCAGTGATGATGATCAGGATGATGTGTGGTGAGTATCAGGTTGATACTCTGTGGCCGTGGACAGGTTGTGCAAATAAGCATATAATAGCGCCCTGGGAGGTTTGCAGATTCTCTTGCTAGGTTTTTCCGCTGGCATATAATAGCTCCTTGGGAGATTTGGCAAACGCTCTTTCGAGGTTTTGCTTTGGGAGGACATATAATAGCGCCCTGGAAGATCTGCAGATAGTCTTGCAAGGTTTTACTGCTGGCATATAATAGCTCCCTGGGATATCTGGCAGATGCTCTTTCGAGGTTTTATCCTATGGCATATAATAGCGCCTGGGAGATCTGATAGGTTAAGATGTGTGCTCGTAATAAGTCCTGGGATGCTCTTGCAAGGTTTTTCCATGACCACATGTAATATCACCCTGGGAGATCTGATAGGCTGGGATGTATTCCCGTAATAAGTCCTGGGATGCTCTTGCAAGGTTTTGTGGTGACCATATAAAATAGCACCCTGGGAGATCCGATAGGTTGAGCTGTGTGCTTGTAATCAATCTCGGGATTCTCTTTCGAGGTTTTGTGGTAGGGTCACATGTAATAGCTCCCTGGGAGATCTGATAGGTTGGGCTGTGTGCCCGTAATAAGTCCTGGGATGCTCTTGCAAGGTTTTGTGACGCACATAATAAGTCCTGAGGATTCCATAGTATGGCTAGTGATGACGAAGACCTGCAGGTGGTGGGCCTACATCTAGTATGAAAAAGGACTGGCTCTATAGAACTTCCTATGATGAGTAGATTCAGAGATTGATTGAGATAGCAGCAGTAGTGACGATGACGATGATTCGAGGATGATGATTCGCTGATGATGATCCAGAGAAGAAGACTTGTGCTAGCAGACCTGTGTCGAGAAATACCTTCCTAGTTAAGAAGGAGTGTTGATGTATATGTAACTTCGGAATGTATTTCACCCATGTATTTCATATATGTATTTTGTACTCCTATAGAGATGGCATTATTCCTCTATACGGAAGTGTTTGTATTCCTATAGAGATGTTATTATTCCTCTATACGGAAGTGTCGTCATTTATATTGTAAGTGTCGTAACTTATACTTGATGGGTTATTAGATGACCTTGTTGGGGTCGGTCCTATATAAGTCATGTGGGTCGAAGGGTTATTAGACCACCAATTGTGGGGTCGGCCTGGATTAAGTTAACCATGGGTTAAGCTAGACATGTAGGCCCCATTAGTTTATTGGGCAGGATAGAACAAGTATAAATAGAGATTAGGAGATCTCTATTTGATCATTCATTCACACTTCTCTCATTCGGAAAGTGGTGCACTTATGAGGAGGAGGCTCTGCTGCTAGGAGAAGACTATCTCTTGTATTCTGGTTGTATCATTGCTCTATCTATCTCTGAGGAATTTATTGGGGTTTTTCACCTTTATGGTTTTCCCCAAGTAAACTCTGTGTCTCTTGTGTGCTTGCATTATTGTGTCCATGATTGATATGTTGTACATTTGTTGTACATTTTGTTCTCTCAGTTAAGATCCTAGATCAGATTGAAGTAAATTCTGAAAATTTAACAGGCTTGTCTACTTCAGCAATGTACCTGGTCGATTGGCTGATTTCTCATAAAATAGAATTAGCCCATGCAGAAATCATCATTTTTAGTGCTATCGCATGCTTACGTAGATCTGATTTGATGTTTGTTTCTCCTGCTACTGTTTCCCGGGTGATGTCCTCCATAAAATTAGCATGAATGGATGTTTTCCCAATAAACCGGTGGAGATCTTCTGGTGTTAGGACATCTATTTTCTTCAGGTACTCAGTTTCTGAATTTAGGTCGCCCTGTAAGTCTGGCAAGCGGTGATCTCTGTCAGGAAAATCGTCAATGGACTGAGGTAAAATCATGATGCATTTCTCATGGGTCTCCCAGATTTTAGACTAGAAGTCAGTACATTTTCCAATGGTTTTTTGTATTGCAATATGTATCCTTGTACCACAGTCTCGACAAAACTCAAGGACTCCTAAATCCACATCTAACTCATCTGCAGACTTGATACATAAGTGCGTTGGGAATCCTGATTTCCATTCCCTCCACTCGAGTTGTCTATTGGATTCCTCCAGGTGGCACACATACCTTTTCTTGAGTCTTATTGCCTCAGCCTCTATTGCCTTCATCCTTGTGATCATTCCTTTTGCTTTACATATCTACTCCGTGATCAGCACTGTCGACTGTTGAACTTTCTTCAGCATATCGCATGCTTGCTCTTGGAATGCAGTCAGATCTTGCTTCTTTTCATTTTCAACCTTTAATTGGTCTAACAGTTGCTTCTTTTCTTTTGTCAACCTTTCTAACTGAGGTTTGTAGAAGTTAATCTGCTGCATATTGTCGGCTTCATGCTGCTCCAATTCTTGAATGCAGGCTTCTAACCCTCTCTTCCCTCCTTCCGTGGATATCAGTTGTTGTTTCCTGCTATTGGCCTCACGTTCTTCCAATTCCTTTAAGCAAATTTCTAATTCCTTCTTCTCGGCCTCTATGACTACAAGATGCATGTTTGGTGCATCCTTTTCACCTTCAAGATTTTGGGCTTGTTCCTCTATCTCCCCTTTTTCCTCTTAAACTTCACTATACTTTCTTTTCAGTTTATTGACTTGATGTACCTCACTCAGCAGGTTGTCCTTCACCTTGGTGAGCTTATACTTGTATTTCTTTACTTCCTCCACCAATATACCTACATTATCGGCACTTACCTGAACCGAAGCTACACTGCATGTTGCCATGAACTTAGGGTCACTATTAGTCCCTGTGAAAAGTGGAACTTTAGTTATTCTAACTTCCTTTTGGCTTTCTCCAGTTCTCATCCTCTTATCAGACCTACTTATGATAGTCTTCCTTCAAGAATCAAAGAAGACGAAATCCATCTTTGACACTAAGCGCTACTTTGAGGGGGTGTATGGGCTTAGAGGGAGTTCTTGAGCTGAGACAAATCCTTCGTAGGTTGTTTTCAATGCACCTAAGTCCATATCTTGTATGCCTGATCCCCCTTGATCCATATCTTCTTTAGACTTCTCCGCTTCTTCTCTTTGCAATCTCTCAGCTTGTTCTTGCTAAATCTTAGCAGCTTCTGCATCTTGACGATGTTTTTCTTCTTCTTCGCTTTGAAGCTTTTATGCTTCCTCTTTCTTCTTCTCTACTTGCTCCCTTTGGAGCCTTTGATTTTTTTCTTCTTTAAGCCTATCTGCCTCCTCCTTATTCTTTCTTTCATCTTCCTCTAGTTGTGCTGACATTTACTCTTGGCACTACTTCTCTGCCTACTCCTTTTGCATTAACCCCATAGGTTTGGAACTGGATATGGATCCACTTTTAGAGCAGTAGCGTTTTCCCAATTCGGTCAAATTTTTGGCACTTCGAAAGAACTCTTCGCCCTTATTGAAATGGTGCACGTACTCAAAAGTGACCCCGAGGTTGTTGCAGTGAACATTAGATTTTCCTTCGGGGTCATGTCTCCTAAAGCTCTTTTTCCCAAAATGGAAGGCCTCTAAGTCTTTAGCGAAATCTATACCATCTTTTTCCTTGGGGTGCTGGCATACTCCAATCCTAAATGGCATTGGTGGGTATGCTTCCTTCTTCTTGTCACTAAGTATTTTACTGACTCCATCTATAAAGAGTTTCCTTACAGCTTCTTTATGTACCACATAATATGTGGCATATCGAGGTAATAGGGACGGGGCACGACCACCGCCATACATTCTGAAGTATGTCCCCTCCATAGAGAAGTAGTAATATCCATATGTCTCTATGATGGGCATGGCATTTTCTGATAAGCAACTTGGTTCTTCGTTAAAGAGTAGCTGGTAAAGGGGAATGATGAACCTCTCACAAATTTGAGTATAGTGGTTTGCATACTTGTGTTCCCATGTCATGTGATAAGCTACAAGGAGGGGGGGTTCCTTGCTCTTCTAGACGCATCCAAGATCAGGGAAAGGGTGCTTGATGAGTAAGCAATCCACTAGATAAGAGGACATGAAGAAATCAACTTTGTTTTGAGTCAATCCTCCCTGAGCAATGGTTATAAGTGAAGCCATGTAATCTGCTATGATGTCTTCCCAATTGAAAATTGCTCCATGTGCGGCCACGTGAAACATCACAGACACCCAGCCGAGTTTGTACACGTTCCCATTCAACATGTCAAACACCCGACTCAACATCAGGGCGATGAGTCTGTATAGAGTCCTTAGAAGGTTTCTTTCATACTCTCCACTATTTCTTTACCTTATTTTCCTCTCGACAATTGTCATCTTCTTACCACATTCCAAAGGTTCCATTTTTACCCCGGATAACCATTCATCATTCAGGAAGAACTTAGGGTATGGTAGCTTGTAAGCTGCCATGATATGTTCTGGCGCAAAGGATGCAAGACTCATCCCAGTGATTTTTGTGATGAATATGGAATCAGTGTTCACATGGGGAAGGATCCAACCAATGACCTCAAAGCATGGGAACAACTTAGAGCGGGTTGCTGCCTTGTGGAGACCAGACTTCTTTATGTTCTTGTAGACCATTAGTTCTTCCATTGAAGCTTCAGGGAAGTCTTGTTTTTCTATAGCTCTGTATAGCTCACCCCATTGATACTCTGGGACAACTCCTGTGATAGCCTTTGTATTGTCGAAGATTGTCTCGAGCGAGGTGTCTAAGAGAATTTCCATGTCTGAGTCTGACTTGGCTAATTTGGCTTTCTTTCTGGCAGACCTCTTATGCATATCAGTCCTGTGATGAAAGTGAAAGGACAAATGAGGGATTTCATAGTTTGTGAGCAATACAATCTTCTTATTCACGACATTAAAGTAGAACTTGTATTGACATGAGTGTTAGCTTCCAATTGCAAAACATTTTCATAGAATTAATTAATGTGGTATCTTAAAACAAAAATAAACGTTTCTGATGATCATTGATATTATCTGATCATCCAAAATAGTAAGCAAACAACTGCTAATGGCACTATTTTTAGAAAGTTAAAGTGAAAAACTCACACCGGGAAGAACAAAAAAAGCAAGCTAGTGCATTTAACACTCATGCAGAAACATCTTTTAAGCAAACAATAGAATGATGGGTGATGCCTCGATGTGGTCAGTTTATCAAACAAACAACTACGCATACGACCACTGAAGAATGAAACCGTGAGAGACTGAATAGTGGCAAGCATGGGTGCGCGTGGAACAAATATGACCATGTGGAAAACAACTGACGCGGCTTCTTCTCAGTCCAAATGACTCTATACGGATGACAAATGGTGTGGCCGTCGGGATTCAACGTTCGGGCGAGGTCTAATGAAAGCATGCCAATCACGCTAAGGACAAGGAGTCCCTTAGTGGGTACAGGGTAGAAATTTTGACCCAAAATTCGGAGTATAGGCACCGATGGGCCATGCTCAACCATGCTACTCACTCTGACAGGGACGAGGGTCTAGCTTAAAAATCAACCAAATGAAAAGGTTTTAAAGAAAAACTGAGAGGTAAAAAAAGGTTCTGAAAGGTAAAAAACAAATAGGATGGGTTTGCAAGCCTACCTGTCAAACCTGGAGAGGCTCTCTTTGAGGAATGCGTGAGTTTTGATTGGTCATCAACCTAGTGCTTCCTTCGGCGCAAAACAATGCTTCACTACTTGTAAACAGTGGGAGAGAAACAAATCATGTTTGCATATATATAAATAGAAGCAATAAAGTCCCACGTGTTGACAGTTGGGGTACTAATTGTGCATGGGGCTCGATAAAACAAACCATAACTTCACATGGGATAAAAAATAAAGTCCCCACCTACTAAACCTTCACACTTCCCCAAAAACAAAATTGCATCGAAGATCGGTGGCTAAAGTTATACTTACATCCTACGCAACGATCTGTGACTTAGTCCTTAACTCCTGCACAAAGATTGGCAACTTGGGCCTAAAGGCTGCGGCGAGGGAAGGGACAACAGTCTTGGCAAGGCATCTAGCGGCGCAAGATAAGACAAGTACTAGCACAATGGTTGGCAAGCCTAAGCCTTAAGACTACGACGAAGCGGGTGGTGCAATGACCGGGAGGCCCTTTTAAAACCAAAACCTATGCAATAGTCGGAGGGTTTGTGGATAAAAATGCGACCAGGCGCTGCGACGAGGATCGACGAAAAAGGTCGGTGGACATAATCCTAAAAGGTGCGCAACAGTTGGTGATGATGGCGTTAAAAGCTGCGACCGATCAATGAGCGATAAGTCACAAAGATGCGCACTTGGTTGACGAAAGGTAAGATAAAAGGTGCACAATGGTCAGAGGATTTTAACAATAAAATCTACGCAACGGTCGATGAAACCGATAATAAAAACTGCGACTGGTTGGCAAAAATAGGCATAAAAACTCCACAACAGTCGGCTAAGTTAACACTAAAAATTGCGCGATGGTCAATGAAAAAGTCATAAAAGCTGCGACTAGGTTTGTGAGAAAAAACTTTAAGTCTTTCCTTAGTGACGAAAACAACTTCCTTTTGGAGAAAAGAAAAAGGAACATCTTGAAGGGTTACAAAGATCAACTTTTGAAGAGACCACAAAACTTTCTAAGAATAAAACGAGGGGCCCTATAAAATTCAGAAATTTATGGGGATCAGGTTGCAGCAACAATAGATCCTCATTCTATATTGATCTTTACATTATGTTTTTGTTGAATTCTTAATTGAATTCCGGTTTAGAACTTCCCTGAGTAAGAGTTTCATAATGTCTATTCATTAATACTTACCATTCCGTGAATAACTTTCTTCTTGTATAGGCATAAGTATCCAAATATATATATATATATATATATATTCTATAATTGTATATAATATTTTCTTTTTGAAGCAACTAATATATATTGTCGTAATTCGTTTAAACTCCACCAGTTATAATTGCATGCTTATAACTTTTCCTCTTTCCGAATTACAAACCCATATACAAGTTCCATGACATTCTCCTAACCATGTCATTCCTCTTTTATAAACTAGCAATCTTCTTAAGCATACATTGTGATTTCCTCTTGATTTTGTATGTAGAAATATAATTCACTTAGACCAGTATAAAAATTCTTAATCCTCCTCTCCTTTGGTTTTCTTCCCACAATTTATAATAAGCATTATATAGTTTCTATTCATCCCAAATCATCCTTACACTTTATATACTTAAGAGTATACAAATATCCGTCCCCTCTCTTTCTAAAAGGGCCATGTATTCATTTACATCATGTTCATTCTTACACCTTATTTACTAGGTGATACAATACCTTGATGTATATATATATATATATGCAATATTTCCTTTGAAACCATAACAATTAGAGTTCCCATTTTAGGCATGTAACCATATGAATTTATGAATCAAATAATAATGTAGAGCACTCTTCTAGAGTATAAATGCAGCAATAATCTTTATTTCTTCTTCGGTATTCCATGCGATATGACAATCTCAATAATAAGAACTTTGCATCCGCATATATCTTTTTAATTCTGGGATGAGTGTTGTGAACTGATCTGTGAGCTTTCGACAATATCCAATTTCGGGTATCTTTGTTATTTCGTACATCAGCACGGTTGTTATACCTCAGTAATCCGTCTAAATCCAAGGACTATCCCTCATACCTGGGTATCCTCTTTCTTATTTTCCAATTCCGTTCCTACTTCATTATACCATGTATCGTTTTGTTGTAGTTTCAATATCTTCTCTCTCAAGTAGGTCTCCATAGGTTTTACTAAGAATATCCTTGGCCTTCAGCTGAGTAAATCAACTACTTTGTCCAAGGTTCTCCTCTCATAGGTTATTTCAAATCATACTTACTGAGTATCTCCGACCATATTCCATGTCTTGCATTTAAGTCGTTGTGGGTAAGTATATCTTGTAATCCACAATGGTCAGTCTTCATTTCGAACTTCCTTCCAACTAAATAGTTTCACTAGCATGAATCACTATTGTCATCTGCATATCATGGGTTGCCTAGTTCTCTTTGTGTGGTCGAAGTCTTCGGGAAGTGTAAGTAATCACTCTCCCTTCTTGCATCAATACCCACCCAATTTCATCTTTCGTTACATCTGTACTTACTAGAAAATATTGGTCCATGTCAGGGACTCTTAGTATAGGTGTCGTTGACCATAGAATCTTGAGTTTAGCGCAAGCCCCTTCTTGTTTCTCCGTCAAAACAAAATGTTGTTTTTTCTTTTGTAATTTCGTTATGGGTCCTCCCACTTAGGAGAGACCTTCTAGAAATGTCTAAAGTATCCTGTAATTCCCATAACACTTCGTACCTCATGTACGTTAGTGGTGTTGTCTATTCCAAATTGCTTCTATCTTTGCAGGATCTACTGCAATTCCTTCACCCAAAACAATGTGACCTAAGGTAAGGAACCTCCTTCCCTTGTTTCTTATAGAATGAATACTTCAATAAATTTCCATATAAATGGTTCTCTCTTAAGCATTGTAGCATTACTCTTAAGTTTCCCTCTTATTCTTCCGGTGTCCTAGGATAAATCAACATATCATCTGTAAATGCTCATACAAACTATTCTAGGTACTGACGATGCACTCTAATTATCAAATTATAAGTACACTAGGTCTAATACGTCCCAAGTCTAACAATTTATGAAGTTGAATCTGTGACCCTTTTAACTCAGGTACCAACATTTGGTAAGGGTTCTAGCTATTGGTTCTATTCTAGGTTGAGTTCAATAGTGAAGTATTTTTATGCTACAGCGGTAGACCAGGTAGTGCTCCTGAAATACATCCATGTATTCCAAAAAATAGAGGGTGGTTGAGTACTTCCACTTTACCCCCCTACTAGTTTATAGCTATTATTGCATAAGGTTGAAATCCTTTCCTCATACTTTTCTTCAATTTCCTGGACGAAGTTTTCCTTAACGAAACATTCCTTTTTCATTCCCATCAGTTCTCTCTTGTGACCTTCGTCATTGTAAAATATTAACTCCTTACTTTGGCGATACATTACTGTTGAATGTGCCTCTAGCTAATCTATTTCTAAGATGAGATCATAAGTGCCCAACTCTGTAACATAAAATTACACTATAGTAGAGCATACCCCTAAGTCTACTTCACAATCTCCTAAATTGAGATCCACTCCTTGGACACTTCCAGAGGTCATTTCGATGGCGTCGAAATCCTCTTAAGCAAAACCATTTGTCATGTTTTCCAACCATGATTCGACGTCGGTTCCTCTAGTGGAATCCCCAAAAATCTTGGAAATATGATCTTCTCCAGCTCACGGTGTGCATTAACTGGTGGGGGATTATGTGATACGGTTGTCGCTTGAGAGTTACCATTCTCACGATCCAACCTAGAAATCAGTGCTTTTGACATACATTGGAAGTTCCTCATCATAGAAACTACTTTCCTGGAAATAACGGTATCCTTCTCCTCTTTTCGGGGAGGGTACCGTGGGATTCTATGCAGGTGGAAGGTGTACACCTTGCTCTCGCCCAACTCCCCCTCTCCCCCCTTCATCCTCAACAATCCATAACTTGATTCTGATTTCCACAAAAGGGTTCATTAACTTTCTTCTTTTCATGATAGTGTTTAAACATAAACTTTTATCCTATTCCATTCTTGGTTTTTTCAGAAGTTATATTAAATTTTATTGGTCCGATCAAGGCTTGGCCAGCTCTGATACCAAATGTAGAGACCTCACTTATACGGAAAAGCAAGTAAATTTTTTTCTTCTTTTATGTCTTAAATTTATTTGGTTTTTCTCATCTAAATCATTCAATAATCTAACCGAGGTAATGTCACTGATTATTATAATCAATTCTTATAATTTCTTTTGACATTCATTGTATATCAAGAATATATGTATGTATCCATTGCTACATGACTGTTCTTGAGGATAACATTTACATCATTATAATTGCAATAAGGTTCCCTACTTATAACTCCATATAGTAAAATTATAATGCGATTACAACCATAATTTACTATTCATTCCTTAATCGTATAATATAACAAATATCATACACATGATCCCAATTGAAATGAATGATATCATTAAGGCAGTTCAGTTTCCACATCCACAACTATATACTAGCTTTTAAAAATATAAAACCATTTTCTTGTAATTAATAGTGTACCAAATTAAATTGAAATAATGAGAATATTACTTATTTTCATTTATTCAGTAATAAATTAATGTTCAACATTTACAATAATATTATTCAAGGATTTATCTCGAAAACAATGAAAACATGTAATAACTAAGCCAATCTTACCAAATAACTATTTAAATAAACTAGAATCCACTGTGTCTAGCGGAGTCTACGCTTTTCTTGCTCGATCAGCAAGAAGTCCTCCCATTGACCATATTGTAAGTAAGAGTATTCATATTGCACAATCCTCGACATAATAGGAAGCTACAATGTTAGTATTTGTGTCATACAATTACTAGTATAATTCATAATGCAGTTCAACAAATGAGAGGTTGTATCATAGTATAGCTTATTGCATGGTTACATAATGACACCTAATATCTCCTAACAACTCTAAGGGTTCAAAGGTTTCCTTCATTCGTATAGGAGTGGTTAAGGTAGTTATCAGAGAATGTCTTTTATTATAAGATTGACATCTACTCTATCCTAGCATACAAACCTTAAAGTCCAATTAAAATTATCCTAAGATTAGTAATTGTATATAGTAAACTAAAACATGCGACTATAAGTGTTCATGGACCATCATGTAATATAGAGAAATTAACTAACATATATCATACCAAATCAGTGTGGAGTTTGGGTATGGTAAAATCACAACATGAACATTAATATGCAAAGATCAATCCACATCAAATTGTATCATTCTTATTTCACTTCCATAAGTTTAACCAAGCACATATATATTAACTTGTATGCTATGAATGTCTTTTATGCCTCACGATGTAATATTGTAGACATGGACTAAATTTTAATCGGGTCAGAGTGGTTATAGATTTATGTTTATCACATAAGAATTATTAATATATATCTATGTCTGTTTTATGATATTATATGAGTCGTATTAAAATCTAAGTTAATTGTCAGAATATTTATCAAGGGCATACCAGAACTGATCCCTATGACATGTATAATTTATCATCTATGGTCTCAATATAGTAATGCTAAAATGAACTATCATATATATAACTAAATCGGAGTGGATCTGATTACGGTATTATCACCCAGTATAAATAACTAAATCAACAAATTTATTTTAATAGATTATAACAATTGCACTAAATCCAAATTAAGCTATTATAAAATTTAACAAGGCATTTATAAACTAAATTGTATGATATCTGTAAATATATATTTCCAGGTTCCATGTAAGGATATGGATAATAACTAACATGTAAATCACCTAGATTGGTGTGGATCTTCCTTACTATAATTTGGTTTAATGTTGGAGTTACACTATAGTGTATTAACTGCAGGATCGACTCACTTTTGGAAGTGGAGTTGCACTCAATAGATTTTGGCATTTACTGGATCGAAAGAGGGGGAGGGAATTCAATGTTCTGTCCAAACATTTCTACAGGTTAAAAGTTAACAGCAAGGAGTGGCTCCTATAGCTACATGAAAGTGGGGTAGCTTTTCGATTCACCAGCAAGGTTGGATCAATCCTAGATCGGAGCTAAGCCCGATCTCCTGGCGCATTTCAATTCAATTTACATGCAATTACTTCTCTTGGAATTCGCTAGAATCCTCATCAATGGTTTTTGGGCATGAATGAATACTGGATCATATTCTAACTCCCAAGCAAACGAATTAGCAGGATTTACAGTAATATAAACATTACCCATCTTACTGAGGTGAATTAGATAGATTAATTCCACGCTAGGTTCCTACAGAGGTGCATCAAATCCATTTCCCCGATTCATGACACAAAAAGGTTTGAAGTCAGCAGGGTTCGGGATAAGCTAAATTACCAGTGCAAAACAACGATAGATAAGTGGAGTATACATGTTCTCTGATCTATAACGAATACATTTCAGCAAAGCAGGGATATACCTGTCTTCCGATCGGAAGTCATCTGCGGTTAATAGAGTGGGTGTAACTCCATTTCTGGATTGAGGATTAGATTACGGTTTAGCAAGGATGTGCTAACTTAGGTACTACAGTTTTTATCTATAAGTTATAATCCTTTTCTTTCAACTAATGCAACCCCGATCTACCAGAGTCCCTTTACTACTGATAGTTATATAAACTAGTAAGCATAGAGAATACATCATTCCTATTCTGATAGATCCGATTTGACAAGGATGGAAATAGAAGTGTAGATATTTTCTACGATTCAACTCTGATATTCAGTTCAGGTCAACAGGTGAGTGGGGTTTTCGGAGCAGAGTATAATATGAATCTCAGTTCTCACTGATTTTTAGCAGAGTTTAGGAGCCATACTAATCCAGATCAGATTTATTCTTCAAGTTACCATAGTTTAGAATCGATGTTATTCCAGATTAGAGATCGGACTTATTTTGTGAAATAGGAAGAGTTTAGATCTGAAGCAGAATGATCTCATTAGCGTATTGGTTTTGAAATCGTTCCTAGTTTGAGCATCCCAGTAAACTAGTTGTAATGATTTTACTTACGTTACCATCTACTATTCGATACCAACTCATGATATAACTATTAACAATATTGCAATCTAAGTACATCGATATCAGTTTATATACATGTGAGAAATTCATAATTAGTTCATAAAATAAATTGACATTCTATAAATAATTTAAAACGACAATCGAACATGATTCCAATGGTTGTGGGTGAATCCACTCGTCGATAAGTTGAAAAAGGGATTCCTCGTCACTGCGATCCAATATCCAAATGCCAATATCCAACTAACCACTCAGTTGACCTCCCTACCAGTTCCGGGAGTAATCTTCTTCCTCTCGAACCCCCGAGCAATAGGGTTATAGAGCTCACACGCACAAACCAAGGGTCCAGAAGTGGGATTCCCCCCACCAAGATCCCTTTCAAAACTCCAATAGAAGCAAATCAATGTCTCTTCACCATTAAGGTGACCATCCAACAATAGGGTCCCCCTTTCCCTTTCTTCTTGCCTTCCTTAAATAGTAAAATCCTCTACGACACATGTTGCTTCATGCAAAAATGCATATTTTCTTAATTATTTAATTATAATTCCCGCACCCAACCATGTGTCTCTCTCTCATGAGAGTGCACATACATTCCTTAATTTACTCAAGTATATCTCTTGATGCTCAAATATGTATCTCTATTTTTGTGGGTGCAAGTGGAGTTGACTAGATGGTAATGTCTTGTCTATCATTTGCTCCTACAACAATTATTAACCTTTATGTAATTACCAATATTCATTTCATGTGCAAAATAGCCTAAATGCAAACTTACATGTTTAATGCATAATATTCATCAATTTTTTTCGTCTTGGATCTAGGTACGACATCGTCGGGTCCATTCGTCCATCATTTTCTTTTATAAACAAGGTACCACATCGTTGAGTCCGTTCGTCCATCATTTTATTTTATCAACAAGGTAACACATCGTCGGGTCCTTTCGTTAATACTTCTTTGTTTCATCTGATTTGTGGGAGCTTCATGTAGGGATTTATGATTCGTTACCTTCAATCCTCGATCTATTGGAGACTAATGGCACTGAGGAGTAAGTTCGTTCTTACTGCGTGCCCCCCAACCTCATATGTGACCAATTCCATCTTGGTCCACTTCGCACGACTTCATGCTCCCCCGAGTAAGCGGATAGGTGCTTTTCAACTCGTGTGTGGAATCTATAGGAAGTCGACACCGTCATCGTTCTTCCGTGTGTGATTTATTCGTACTCTACAACCCATATATTTCCTTTGTGAGTCAGTTGGTTATGGTAAATTACCTGTTGCTGCACATATTCGCAAAGTACCCATCAGTAGTACTGCTCATCACAACTTATCAATATGCATCATGTAAATCAACTCATAATCATAATTCTCTTTCATTTCATAAATCTGCCAGTCGTTAAGTAAGGCAGGAATTCATTCATCATTTCAAGTAAAATATCCAATTCTATAAGTATCATTCATTTTGCCATTTTCATTTATCATTTTGTCGTTATGAAATTCATCATGTGTTTCTCAATTGTTCAAACATCTTTAATACTCAATGGATTATTTTATTAAGGATTATTATGTCGATCACTCGATAAGTGCCCTCAAAGTCTATAGTCATTCTAGGAGCATTACACATGTTGATGGAGACTTCTGGATGAAAGGCTGGAGTGAATTGAGGGCTGTGCTATGAAAGTATTATTATTTATCAAGATCAGTAACAAGTTTTCTGTGCATTTACTTGCAATTTATTGTATCTTAAAGTTTAGGTTACCTTGGGCAATCAAACAATATTGCATGACTACCATTGAAAGGATACTCGGTATATAATCCCTTGGACCGTTTTGATGGAACCCTCTATAGTTGGATATTCAATGAGGGAAAATCCTGGCTAAAACAAGAGTGATAGGAAGTCAAATCGAACTAATGGTAAATAAAGTCATATTACTAAGCCACGTCAAACCCAAATTTCATGTTCATTATAGAGTCATCCGCTCAAAATACCAAGCTTATACGAAATGCCAAAGCCCACCAACAAAGGGCCCACGAGTCTCTGTCATCGCTAAACGCGGCAAGGAAACCGAAACCATTACTCGAGTTCGTTATACTAGATCTTGCTGGGAAGTTACATAGAATGAATGCGGAGGTTTTCGTCCATCCACAATAATTGCCATCGGTAAATAGCAAAGGCTCCTTCCAAAATTATACCTTCGGACATGTCTAATTTTCCAATAATTTTCCTCAATTTGGATAACTCGTCCATCCCCATTGGAAATCGTCTCAGTGGTTTGTGCCATGGAAAAGTGAAGGAGGAGAAGGCATTACACATGGTATAAATTAATAAAAATAAAATATCTGATGTGAAATTAAATATATATATATATAATCACCAGTAGCAATTAATAGTCGAAACTAATCCAACATTAAATGGTTTGGTTATCGGTGTGGACTTAATTGAATAGAGTCCCCTCACGCAAAATATCTAGTATCCTTTATAACCCACTTAAGTTACACGAGTAATATTTATTCAACTTAGTACGAGTGCAAATTTCATCATTTCAATAGGGAGATGAAGTTCTCAGGTGAGTGTGGTTTTGTCAGTACAGAAGGGCTGAAAAATGTCACCTATGCTAGCTTTTACGTGGAATCTGCTTCTGAAAACTTTGTCGTTGAAATTCCCTAGTTACAACAGAAGTTGGAAGACAATGAATATAGATGAGAGAGGAGGAATTATTAAATGCATGGCATGTGGAAAGGATAAGGTGTCTTCAAGTCTACCTCCTCGAATTTAGTGTTCAAGATTTTTTTTCATGGTCTTTGAAACCTAAAGAAAAAATGGATTTTTACGAAGAAACGAGTATTGTACGGTTTGTCTGGGATGCAAGGCCAATAAAGAATGCAAAATCCGTTAATAACTTCTTACCACTTGCTTGTAGTTGTGAAGGTAGTCTATAGAATTTGTTAAATACAAGTCAACTTAAATACAACTTGTTAAATTTGAATGCGAGAAGCATTCAAATTTTGATGGACATTCTTGGTCCTTGTGCGTGAACAGAACATGATAATTGCAATGATTTTGTCCTAGTTTTAACAAATGATTTTCAGGATTTAAAAAAATATATATATAATAAAAACAACTGATACCAAGATTCATGTATTCCAATGAGGAGATGCTTAAAATGGTAACTGGAGACTCGAGAGTATTTTACAACTCTCAACGAAGTGTTGAAAGTGGATACAAAAGAGAGTATCTTGCTTCTTATGAATTTTCTATTGATAGAAATTGAATACAAGTAAGTTATTGATTGCTTCTAGCATGCTCGAGTGATGGATTAACAATCCAGTCCATTTGGACGCAGCCAAAGCCTTGTTAGATTGTGATGTGCAAAAACCATACAAAATGAGCTAGAGTGACATCAATACGGTGGGGAATTTATTTCTTCTTAATATTAAGAACCAACATAACTATATTTACAATGAGATGGTCCCATGCTTAGGGTAATTTCAGTTACTACTTCAGCAGTAAATGAACTTGATTCGAGGTATAGGAATTGACTGCAAATGATAATACCTTATACCTTGTAAAACTTAAGAATTCTATTTTGGAGGAAGTTCAATCATATTAGAGCTTATAGAAATGTTAATTATTGTGTCATACCCTTTTAAAAGCATGAGTGGCTGTGGATAAAAGTAGAAAAGTATATAACACTATACAATATAATAAAATTATAATTAACATAAGTAAGAAGTTTTAGATACACTAGTGGTATAATGTGATATTAATTTATAAAAAAAATAAAATTACATTGTGTTATCAAGTATGCAAAATGAATGGAAAAGTGTTTCAAGGGAGATGGAATGTAATATGCCTTGGGGAGAAAAATTTTATTTTAATTCCGGGGATCAAGAAATTGTTAGGGGAGCTCTGCTAGGGTTCCTGCTCCTAAACCCAGGTGCCTACAACCTTCCACCGTCGTTGCCATGGCAGCCTCCAGCGGAGGTCGCTCCAACCCTTCCTTCAGCCAGATCATTTCCCCCCATACTCAAATTCCAAGCCTCTCCTCCTTACGGGGACAAAAACTCCATCAGCGAAATCAAGATCTCAATCAGGAAAAGGAGGAGAGGTAAGTATGACCCCTGCAACTGCAGCTCTGAAGCCTGCAAACACAAATCAAGAAGATCCAGCTACAAATACGACGCACACAAAAAATACCAACAAATGCAAGCCCAAATCGTTGCAGATTCCTAGGTACCAAGTCACTTCAAACCTTGTCATCCAACAAATCCAATAGATGCATGACCATGCAATAATATGCAAATTTATAGGCCTATGGCCAACTGAAAAGAATATCACATGGTGGATCACCAACACCTGGAAGCCAAAAGGAAAGTGTGAACTCAAACTGGGTTCCAAAGGTTTCTTCACTTTAATCTTCCAGAACCTAGAAGACAAGCACAGAATATTCCAAGGAGGACTGTATTTCCTACACTCCGTAGGTTTGTACATGAGAAACTGGAAGGAGAACTTCATCCCAAATAAAGAAGACTTTAAGGTGGTACCAATATGGCTAAGGATATATTCTCTACCGCAAGAATACTCGAATCTGGAAACCCTTGTTGGAATAGGAAATACCCTGGGAACCTTTGTTCAAGCCTTGGATGCCACTTTAGCAGCTCGCTACACCTCCTACGCTCACATATGTATCTATATGGACATCTCAGCAGCCCTCCCTGAAGCGATCTGTCTCACCTACCAAGACTCTGAATGGATCCAGCTGATAGATTATGAGCATATTCCTTTCAGATGCAGAAAATGTCATGAGCATGGCCATCTATTCCATGAATGCCCTATTAATTCCAAATCTCCCCCTCCTCTAGTGCATGGTAGAACTGATGAGGAAGGCTTCACCAAAACCACCAATCGCATAACACTTGGGAAGAAACCCTCTGTTCCAAGCACTTCTAACAACCTAGATTGTCACAATAGCTTGTATGTCCTCACCCAGCAAAACCCTAAATTCCTTGAGGCTCCTCTTCCCACTCCCAACCTGCCCCGCTCCACTTTCTAGGACCCCATCTTCAAGGATGTTCTGCATTCACATATCTAGACTCCCCCTGATGGATGCCCTGCGGAACCGGATCTGGAATCCATTCAAGAATCCTGGTTGAGGAATGACATACACATCATTCCTCAACGCCAAATGGATCTTTTTAAAGAAGATTATTATTCCCTTTCCTTGCAGCAGCACTTTCCAACCCTGGTGGATGCAGCTGCAACTCCCTCTGCTCACAATCAACTAGGGTTAAACATTTTAAAGAGCAAGGAAATCTCCAAGGGGAAAAATGCAATCTCGAAGAAAGGAAGAAAACCCAACAAAAAACTAATTCTAGAGTTGGGAAAGCACTTAATAGATTCTGGCCAGAGTGCCATGATCACCACTCTCTTCCAACCAATGAATTAATGGAGCTGAAATTCATCAGGTGGAACATAATGGGAATCGGAAGTGATTCCAAAAGAAGAATGCTGAAAAACAAAATCCTCAAAGAAAAACCTACACTCTTAATGCTTCAAGAAACAAAATCTTCGGAGCTCAAACTCCAATCATTTATCAAAAAATGTTGGAAGAAGAAAGCAAAATTAACAGAAGTAGATGCAAGAGGTGTTGTCGAAGGCATCACCATTGCTTAGGATCCCAATGTCATAAGCATGGATGGTTTCTTCTCCAACCAGCATACTCTTTCTAGTTGGTTCCACATTCTAGGCACCACTCACAGGGGGTGATCACGAATGTCTATGGCCCACATTCAATGGAACAAAAAATCCATTTTCTTAACCATCTCTCCTGGCTCAACAAGAAATTTCTGAAAAATCAATCGATATTTGGTGGTGATTTCAATATCATCACTTCCATTAATGAGAAAAAAGGAGGTATTCGCAGACTGGACAGAGATAGCCCAACATTTCAAGCTTCCATTCGCGATCATTCTGTGGCTGATATGGAGACAAGTAATGGCATCTACACCTTTAACAATAGAAGAGGTGGAGACAAATAGGTTGCCTCTCGTTTGGACCGTTTTCTCATCTCTAATTCCCTTCTGCAGATCAGCTCAACCTCTCAAGCTCCATCCTCCCTATAGTTGGCTCTAATCATTGGTCGGTCTGCCTCCACTAGGGATGATTTCAAGAACCCCCCCCAAATTTATATGTATAAAAAATGCGCAAATCCCCATGATACACGGGAAATTGTGAAGGCTATTTTATCAATAATATAATATGTATATATAATTTTTTGGCGAATATTTCCCAGAATTATAATATCTTGTAAATTTTGGGTGAATCTTTCATAAAATTATAAAAACATGTAAAAGTTTTGGCGAATCTTTCACAGAATTAAAATTGGTTGAAATTTGACTTAATAAAATTTCCTAGATGATTTTGTATTCACTTTAGATTTCCCATATACTCTTTTATTAGGACACCTTGTAAACAAAATCCAATCTTTTTAGGTGATCTACTATGTCATTTTGTAGTCCCACTGATAGATCCATTGTAATTGGTGCCTAGATGGTACACACCAAAATAATGGCTTATGCATCTACTAGGAACTACGACTATGACAATATTCAACCCCAAGAGTAGGTTACAAGGTGATGCAAGGGCATCGGGGCCTAAGCAGACTAGTCGAGGTTGATCAACTGAAGGGATCCGACCAGCGGGAGTGCCGATGACCACTGGTGCAGGAAGCAGGTTGACTTGTCGAAGTCAACAAGTCGAGCAGGGCCAGTCAGTATGTGACCGACCGGAGTAGCGCAACGGATGTTGTGTTGAGTCGAGAGTCGACAGGTTGGGATCAACGGACGACAGATGAAGTGATATTTTGGGTAGTCGACGAGAGGTTGAACTACAACATGACAGGTTTGACCGAGCCAAGCGCAGAGGAAGGGGAGGACTGCCGAACCGCAGGGGATAAGGATCAAGCCGACAAGAAGGTCGAGATGTGACTGGCTACTGTAGCAGGGTCGGAAGAGCAGGAAGTCAAGGGGACTATACTCGGTAGCCGTTCAAGGTTGCTGAGGAAGTTAATACAGTTATTGCGAGTAGGTGAAGGACATGACAGGTGTCGTCATGGACAGAGGCTGTGCAGCATGGTTGGGAGCTGACAGTCACAAGTCTGCAGGATTTGGAAGGATCGGCGGACAGGAGGATGCGTGTCTCGGGGGTTCTAGTAATCTCGGGAACAACAGCAATAGAGTAGAAGACAATGGAGAGGGATCATCATCTGGATCTTGGATCTTGAAGGAGAGCAGAGCGGAAGAGTTGTGAAAACTCACACAGGCTGAAGAGGAGAGGGTTGAGATCGATCCATAGCTCAACGTTCCACAGTGAACCAAGAGAGGGTGAGGTCAATACACAGGGAGAACACACCACAGTTACTTCTGAGTTGTAACGGATGAGGCCGATTATAGTTAGTTAATTCGTTTTCAGTTATTCCGCATTTGTAACCATTTTCAGAGAAGTAATATAAGCCACTTCTGGCGTCCGGTTTTACACCTTGTTTATGTAAGCATTGTGGTTTGTGTCATGTGCATTGTTAAGCAAGAACCTTATCTTAGTAAGGCGACTTGCGTCAGTTGGTATCAGATCCCCGAAGGAAGTCCGGTTGGGAAGATGACTATACCAACCTGACTTGCGTTAGTTGGTATCAAAGCATGGAAAGAAGTCCAGTTGCGATTAGACGTGTGAGAATTTCAGCTGAGGTTGAAAATGGCTCACAGAGGTGTTAATGTTTGAGGACGAAGGTCGCGTGGTGCAGCAGCCATCACGGTGGATCGTGAGATGTTCAACGAATGCGTCAGAACGATGCGAACTTTGACAAATGAAGTCGCAGTGATCAAGGAAAGCCAGAGGCGTGGTTGTATTCCTGAGGCATTAGACCACAACGACGAGGGAGTCGAAGAGGTGGAAGCTCGGGAAGAAGCCGCGGAGGAACCAGAAGAAAAACTAATCAAACTTCTGACAGACATGAGAGGTCGGGCAAAGATATACGTGCGTACGTACTCGGGAAGCCTGGACCCAGAATATTTGATCGACTGGTTTAGGGAAATGGAGAAATACTTCGACAGAGAGGAGATCGAGGACCCTAAGCGGGTTAAGACTGCATGTCTGAGATTAAAAGGTCATGCTTAGTTGTGGTGGGAAAATGTACAGGCTGACAGGCTTAAGAAAGGAAAGGAGAAAATCAAGTCTTGGGACAGAATGGTTGCCAAGTTGAAGGGGATGTTCTTGCCAAATTACTATGTGATTTCCTTGTTTAGGAAGTTACAGAACTTCCGACAGAAGGAAATGACTGTGAAATAATACACGGAGGAATTCTACCGATTGTCGATTTGGTCAGGACAAACTGATGAAGGAGAAGAAGCTGTCGCCAGGTATGTGAACAGATTAAAATATGCCATTCAAGATGAATTAAGCATGTCAAGATTCAGAGCAGTCGGCGAAGCCTACCAGTTAGCTCTGAAGGCAGAAGAGAAACTATTAAGGAAATCCGCAGCAACCACGGGAAGGATGACTGGTCGGGGTGCAAAAAATGTCTTCGCGAAAGGCCAAAGTAGCGGTTACAAGAAGGAAGGTGTCGAAGACAACCGACATGCGAATGGGACATCGACGAGGGAGAAAGTGCCAGAGAACCGACGCGATGGTCATGAGAACCGCAGTCGAGGTGCATATAGTTGAAATGGTCCATCTGACAAAAAGGGAGCTAACAGACCAGCCAAAATATGTTACAAGTGTCATGGGATAGGACACAAGGCATATGAATGCCTAGAGAACCTACATGTTGTAGAGGAATCGAAGCCCAGATGTCGAAAAGAGGAGCAAGTCAACGAACGAGAAGAAGCGGCATCTGACAGCAGTGGAGGTGAGAAAAGGAAGAACCGAAATCTAACGGTTCAGAGAGCTTTGATCTAGGAAGATCAACGCGACAAGACAAAACCGACACAACGAAAGGCGATCTTTCGAACGAAGGTGTTGATTGGAAAATGGCGTTGCAAAACCATAGTAGATGGCGGAAGCATGGAGAATCTTGTGTCGACAGAATTCATCAAAAATATCAAGTTGAAATGTCGAGAGCACCCACACCCTTACAAGATCTCATGGTTGCAGAAAGGACACCATGTCAAGGTGACAGGGCAGTGCTTGATCAACTTTCGATTTGAAGGATTAGAGGACAATGTACTGTGCGATGTAGTTCCCATGGATGTATGCCATCTGTTGCTAGGAAGACCATGGCAACATGATCGACAAATGATCTATGATGGTCGAGCCAACATAGTCACAGTGTGGAAAAATGGCGTGAAAAGGACTCTTAAGCCGAGGCAAGAAGAACAGGCTGATAGTAAGCACCGTGAGAGTAATCTTTGGGAAAAGCATGTGTTGATGAGCACCGCGAAGGAATTCCTCGAGGAAGTGGACAGACAGTCGGGATGTTTTGCAATCATTATGAAGGGACCATATGTTGAGGAAACAACCAAGGAGGAGGATATTCCGGTCGAAGTCGAGAAGTTGCTCGAAGAGTTTAGCGGCTAAGGCTGATTATAGTTAGTTAATTCATTTTCAGTTATTCCGCATTTGTAACCATTTTCAGAGAAGTAATATAAGCCACTTCTGGCATTCGGTTTTACACCTTGTTTATGTAAGCATTGTGTTTTGTGTTGTGTGCATTGTTAAGCAAGAACCTTATCTCAGTATGGCGACTTGCGTCAGTTGGTATCAGATCCCGGAAGGAAGTCCAGTTGGGAAGACGACTATACCAACCTGACTTGCGTTAGTTGGTATCAGAGCGCGGAAAGAAGTCCAGTTGCGATTGGACGTGTGAGAATTTAAGCTGAGGTTGAAAATGGCTCACAGAGGTGTTAATGTCTGAGGATGAAGGTCGCATGGTGCAGCAGCCATCACGGTGGATCATGAGATGTTCGACGAATGCATCAGAACGATGCGAACTTTGACAAATGAAGTCGCGGTGATCAAGGAAAGCCAGAGGTGTGGTTGTATTCCTGAGGCATTAGACCACAATGACGAGGAAGTCGAAGAGGTGGAAGCTCGGGAAGAAGCCACGGAGGAACCAGAAGAAAAACTGATCAAAATTCTGACAGACATGAGAGGTCGGGCAAAGATAGACGTGCATACGTACTCGGGAAGCCTGGACCTAGAATATTTGATCGACTGGTTCAGGGAAATGGAGAAATACTTCAACGTAGAGGAGATCAAGGACCCTAAGTGGGTTAAGACTGCATGTCTGAGATTGAAAGGTCATGCTTAGTTGTGGTGGGAAAATGTACAGGCTGACAGGCTTAAGAAAGGAAAGGAAAAAATCAAGTCTTGGGACAGAATGGTTGCCAACTTGAAGGGGAAGTTCTTGCCAAATTACTATGTGATTTCCTTGTTCAGGAAGTTACAGAACTTCCAATAGAAGGAAATGACCATGAAATAATACACGGAGGAGTTCTACCGATTGTCGATTCCGTCAGGAAAAACTGATGAAGGAGAAGAAGTTGTCGCCAGGTATGTGAACAGATTAAAATATGCCATTCAGGATGAATTAAGCATGTCAAGATTCAAAGAAGTCGGCGAAGCCTACCAGTTAGCTCTGAAGGCAGAAGAGAAACTGTTAAGGAAATCCGCAGCGACCACGGGAAGGATGACTGGTCAGGGTGCAAAAAAGGTCTTCGCGAAAGGCCAAAGTAGCGGTTACAGGAAGGAAGGTGTCGAAGACAACTGACATGCGAAAGGGACATCGACGAGGGAGAAAGTGCCAGAGAACCGATGCGATGGTCATGAGAACCGCAGTCGAGGTGATTAGAATCGAAATGGTCCATCTAACAAAGAGGGAGCTAACAGACCAGCCATAATATGTTACAAGTGTCATGGGACAAGACACAAGGCATATGAATGCCCAGAGAACCTACATGTTGTAGAGGAATCGAAGCCCAGATGTCGAAAAGAGGAACAAGTCAACAAACGAGAAGAAGCAGCATCCGACAGTAGTGGAGGTGAGAAAAGGAAGAACCGAAATCTAATGGTTCAGAGAGCTTTGATCCAGGAAGATCAACGCGACGAGACAGAGCCGACACAATGAAAGGCGATCTTTCGAACGAAGGTGTTGATCGAAAAATGACGTTGCAAAACCATAGTAGATGGCGGAAGCATGGAGAATCTTGTGTCAATAGAATTCATCGAAAATATCAGGTTGAAATGTCGAGAGCACCCACACCCTTACAAGATCTCATGGTTGCAGAAAGGACACCATGTCAAGGTGACAGGACAGTGCTTGATCAACTTTCGATTTGAAGGATTAGAGGACAATGTACTGTGTGATGTAGTTCCCATGGATGTATGCCATCTGTTGCTAGGAAGACCATGGCAATATGATCGACAAATGATCTATGATGGTCGATCCAACATAATCACAGTGTGGAAAAATGGCGTGAAAAGGACTCTTAAGCCGAGGCAAGAAGAGCAGGCTGATAGTAAGCACCGCGAGAGTAATCTTTGGGAAAAGCATGTGTTGATGAGCACCGCGAAGGAATTCCTCGAGGAAGAGGACAGACAGCCGGGATGTTTTGCAATCATTCTGAAGGGAACATATGTCGAGGAAACGACCAGGGAGGAGGATATTCCGATCGAAGTTGAGAAGTTGCTCGAAGAGTTTAGCGACATAGTGGCTAATGAGAAATCGACGGGATTGCCCCCGACAAGGAGCATATCGCATTAGATTGAATTGATTCCAGGGTCGAGTCTGCCAAACAAAGCATCGTATAGGATGAGTCCGACAAAGGGTCAGGAGCTCAACCGACAGGTCCAAGAGTTGTTAGACAGAGGGTTAATCAGAAAGAGTTTGAGCCCATGTGCAATACCAATGGTATTGAAACCGAAGAAGGGTGGAGAATGGAGAATGTGTACAGACTGTAGAGCCATCAACTGGATCATGATCAAGTATCGGTTTCCATTGTCGAGAATGGACGACTTGATGGATTTCCTGAGTGGAGCGACATACTTCACGGAGATAGACCTGAAGAGTGGTTATCACCAAATTTGGGTAAGAGAAGGAGATGAATGGAAGACAACATTCAAGACCAAGGAAGGGTTGTACGAGTGGTTAGTCATGCCCTTTGGGTTGACTAATGCACCCAACACATTCATGAGATTCATGAATGAGGTGTTGAAGCCATTCTTAGGAAAGTTTGTCATAGTCTATCTAGACGACATTCTAATTTTCAATTGAACCAAGAAAGAACACTTGGAACATATTCGACAAGTATTGCAGAGATTACAGGAAGAGAAGTTGATGGTGAATCTGCAAAAGTGTTTCTTCATGAAGAAGGAATTGGTGTACTTGGGGTTTGTAATCTCAAGTAAAGGGTTGGTCATGGACCCAAAGAAGGTAAAGGCAATAGTAGATTGGCTGGAACCAACAAGTACGACGGGAGTAAGGAGTTTCCATGGACTTGCCAGTTTCTATAGGAAGTTCATTCGGGGATTCGGTTGGATTTGTGCACCATTAACAGAGTGCATGAGAAAGGGCAAGTTCAAGTGGATGGATGAGGCCCATAGAGCTTTCGACAAGTTGAAGGAAAAGGTCACTGAGAGCCCAGTATTGGCGCTCCCATAAATTGACAAAGTTTTCCAGGTCGATTGTGATGCAAGTGGAACAACAATTGGAGCAGTGTTGAGCCAAGATGGTCGACCATTTGCATTCTTTAGTGAAAAACTGAATGGAGCAAAACAAAAGTATTCGGTCTACGACCAGGAATTTTATGCTATCATCCAAGTATTGAAGAAGTGGAGGTATTATCTGTTGCCCAAAGAATTTGTGTTATACACCGATCACCAAGCACTGAGGTACTTGAACACTTAGACGAAATTGAATCAGCGACACATGAAGTGGGTGGAGCTACTTCAGAGGTATACGTTCATGTTACGACATAGGTCGGGCAAGTCAAAAAAATTTGCCAACGCATTGAGCAGGAGAGTTGCACTACTGAGCACGACAACAGTTCAGGCGATGGGGATAGAGTCAATAAAGGTAGAGTATGAGACTGACGAGGATTTTGTGAAAGTGTGGAAAGCTTGTTGTGAACCTTGGAGTCTCGACAAGACCTCATACTTGAGTTATTTCATACAAGAAGGCTATCTATTCAAGGGAAGTCAATTTTGTATTCCTAGAGGATCAATAAGAGAGAACCTAATCCAAGAATTTCATAATGGCGGGTTAGCAGGACACTTTGGCATCGATAAGACCAAAGCGTTGATCGAGGAGAAGTATTTTTGGCCAGGGATGATGACAGATGTTGGAAAGTGGGTTCGACGGTGTTGAGTTTGCCAGTTGGAAAAGGGAAGTAGTCAAAACACAGGGTTGCATACACCATTACCGGTACCAGATACCCCTTGGGAGCATCTTAGCATGGATCTTGTGCTAGGATTACCGAAGACCCAACAGGGAAGCGACTCAATATTTGTTGTAGTCGACAGGTTTTCGAAGATGGTGCATTTCATTCCATGTAAGAAGACGAGTGACGCCACAAGGATTGCCATGCTATTCTTCAGGGAGATAGTCATATTGCATGGGTTGCCAAAGAGTATCACGTCGGATCGGGATACCAAATTTATGGGGCATTTTTGGAGAACCCTAAGGAAGAAGCTGGACATGAAGTTGCAGTTTAGCTCGGCATATCATCCGCAGACAGATGGACAGACCGAGGTGGTGAACAGAAGTTTGGGAAACCTTCTGAGATGTCTAGCAGCCGACAAACCCAAGCAGTGGGAAAATGTGTTGGCACAGGCAGAATTTGCATACAACAATTCTGTGAATCGGTCGACAGGGTTGAGCCCATTCCAGATTGTTCAGGGGAGAATCCCACACGGAGTTATGGATTTGGTCGAGTTTCCGACAGAAACCAGGAAGAGCGCGGATGCAGAATCATTTGCAGAACACATGCATAAAGTTCATGAAAATGTGCGGAAGTGCATAGAAAAGAGTAACACGACATACAAGTTGAGGGCCGACAGAAAGAAGAGGCTATAGTCGTTTAGAGAGGGAGACTTAGTCTATGCATATTTGCGGGAGGAAAGATTTTCGACAGGAACATACAACAAGCTGAAGTTGAAGAAGATAGGACCATGTAGAATTCTGAAGAAAATTTTGGACAACGCTTATGTGTTGGAATTGCCGGAAGACTTGAACATTTCAGCAACGTTCAATGTCTCAGATCTATACAAATTTGAGGAAGGGTCGAGTAGCGGAAGCGAAGAAGTGATAAGCATCAATTGGACAGATCAGATTCCAGATCGACACAAGGAAGAGATCGCAGAAGTAATCGAAGAGCACGAGGATGGGCGAACACATAGCTTGCAGAAGAAGGAGTACTTGGTGCAATGGAGGGATGATGAGTTGCAGGAGGTGACATGGATTTTCGAAGAAGAGTTCAGGAGACTGATGGAGCAGTCGAGTTCTTTTTCACCCAGGGAGTCTGATGCAGGAGCATCAGGGCCTAGGCAGACCAGTCAAGGTTGATCGAATGAAGGGAGTCGACCAGCGGGAGTGCCGATGACCACTGGTGCGGGAAGCAGGTTGACTTGTCGAAGTCAACAAGTTGAGCAGGGTCAGTCGGTATGTGACTGACCGGAGCAGCGCAATGGATGTTGTGTCGAGTCAAGAGTCAACAAGTTGGGATCGACGGATGGCAGATGAAGTGAGATGTCGGGTAGTCGACGAGAGGTCGAACTACGACATGATAGGTTTGGTGGAGCCAAGCGCGGAGGAAGGGGAGGACTGGAGAATTGCAGGGGATAAGGAGAAAGCCGACAAGAAGGTTGAGATGTGACCAACTATTGTAGCAGGGTCGGAAGAGCAGGAAGTCAAGGGGACTGTACTCGATAGCCGTTCGGGGTTGCTGAGGAAGTTAATACAATTATTACGAGTAGGTGAAGGACATGACAGGTGTCGTCATGGACAGCGGCTGTGCAGCATGGTTGGGAGTTAATAGTTGCAGGTCTGCAGGATTTGGAAGGATCGACAGATAGGAGGATGCGTGTCTCGGGGGTTCTAGTAATCTCGGGAACAACAGCAAAAGAGTAGAAGACAGTGGAGAGGGATCATCATCTGGATCTTGGATCTTGAAGGTGAGGCATCGGAGGGAGAGCAGAGCGAAAGAGTTGTGAAGAGTCACATAGGTCGAAGAGGAGAGGGTTGAGATCGAGCCATATCTCAGCTCTCAACAGTGAACCAGGAGAGGGTGAGGTTGACACACAGGGAGAACACACCATAGTTACTTCTGAGTTGTAACGGCTGAGGCTGATTGTACTTAGTTAATTTGTTTTCAGTTATTCCGCATTTGTAACTGTTTTCAGAGAAGTAATATAAGCCACTTCTGGCATCTGGTTTTACACCTTGTTTGTGTAAGCATTGTGGTTTGTGTCGTGTGCATTGTTAAGCAAGAACCTTATCTCAATAAGGCGACTTGCATCACAAGGAAGCATGTATTCAAATTTACAAGTTGGTCACCCTTTCGGACAAGTCCCATCTTCAACCACTCATCACAATCTCCAAGATAACCTACCAACCTCGAATATAACACCCTTTTTAAAACTATGCATCTAAGGTTAGGGAGTCACAAATCCATGTGTCCCAAGCACCCTAACCAATCCAAACACAAATCCCTAAGTGTTGAACTTAGGTGGTGCTCTCTCCAAGTTTTAGGCAAGTAGATGGTTGCATAACCATTTATGTCCAGAACACTTCTCCAAGCAACAACCTGAGTAGGGCATCCCACATGTGCCAAGATAATCTTCTTTCAAATAAACTCCATTTCCACCCCTGAGTATAACACCCTTCCTCAATCTTTGCACCCAAGGTTAGGAAGGCACAAATCCACATGTGCCAAGCACCCTAACCTCTCCAAACACAAATCCTTCAATATCACACTTAGGTGGTGCTCTTTTCGAGTCCAAGTGTTTAGCAATTAGATGGTTACATAACCATTTTTGGTGAGTGCACCATAAATTTGGATATAAACATGTTGTTTTGATAACCTATTCATTTATGGTGTGTGTTTAACTGTGAGAAAACTCACCCAATAACAAGAAGGTTAGGCCTCCAACACGGGGGATTCACTCAATAAACCACTATCATAGCACATTCGATCGTGGCATATGAAACAATACCCCTAATTTCACTAAATATTGGAAAATACCTTCCAAAATTGTTTTTTTAACCCCCTCCCAATATGCCTTCCCAATTTAAAAAAACCCCTATTTTCACTAGATATTGTATGTATCAATTTTTTCATTAACATTTTTTATACCCCTTTATATTTACACCTAGTATATTGATATGATACCCCTCTTATGATCCCACATGCATTCTACAATGTACCTTGCTTCTTTCGATGTATATTGTGGATGCAAATTACTTCAACCACAATGCAATTACTCAACCACATATCATTATGATTTGCAACATCTAATGGTCTAACGAAGAGATAGGGGATCACTTCTTGTATGTCACTAGAGCCAATGCACATAGTACAACATTTAGATTGCATGTTACAGTTCCCCAATCGCTAAATAAGCCTGTTGTAGGCTAGGTATCCAAGCCCCTAGGGCCTGTAACAAGCTCTAGGAGGCTGACTAAACCTCCCAAGGCTTGTAGTAGGAACGAGTGATTGGGTATTCAATCCCCCAAGGCCTATCGAGGGCCTATAAAGGCCTTGGAGGCTTAGAGCCTCCCAAGGCTATTAGTAACAACTGGCTGAGTGCTATTGGTAATAGTTGGCTGTCAATGACCAATGTCTCTCGACTATGATCGACTAGAAACCCACTTCACCATGAAACCCCATGGCCTCAAGCATGCCTCAAGACATTATTTCCCTGTGTACTAGTAATCTTGAGCCTTGCCTCAACCCGATTTCTCATTCGACCGTGATCCCGTCATCTCCATTTGGCAGATATTTGTTAGCCTGCCCATATAAAAAAGACCCCAAAGTATTTTTGTATTGTTACATTAAATAAAAAGAAACCCTTTGCCCCTTAATATATAAGCAATATAATTTTTAGGTTTTCGTGAATATTTAATACAACAATATGAATGAACGTGGTATTATATTGCCTTCTAGTGAAGCCCCCGTGGCCTCCAAATACACATCATCCATGCAACAATGACCTCATTCATCAACATATAAGTTTATAGGTAAGATATCAAAATAAGGTTTATTGGATCAACCAAATAAGCTACATGAAGGTTTTCCACATTCAACAAATATATCCAAGCAACCCAATCAAATCTCAAAGTTTCCCACTATTATATTAAGCAAATGTACCTTCATGCCAAAGGGATTTCTAAGCATACACTCACTCAACCATTTTCATGCAAGCTTTTAGCTTACTCTATTTGCATGCCTAGTAAAAAAAGTGGTGGGTGAGACTATTTCAACATTATTTATGTGACCATGCACATATATACATAAATTTGATTCATGAATATACTGTGTACCAATCACCATAAACCAAATCTACAGTTCTCAAAGATTCAAGCATGCACTATGGCATATATTTATGAACGTTGTGTGTGCCAACATTAGATATTTTATGTATGTAACCCCTTAGGAATGTTGGGAAGTATGTGTACAACCTAATGTATTACCAATATATGCCAAACCATTGCACATTCACGACTAATTCAGATCATTGATGCACATAACAATTTTTTTATATGCATACAATTCTTGAAACCATTTGTGGGAATTAATAAATATGCACCAAGAATGAATAGAATTAAAAAAATGAGAGTGGTTCAGGAGCATAACTAATTATACCTAGTAAAGAACAATAGTTTTCATCCAAGTCTAGCTGCATATTTTCACATTCAAAATAATGCCATAAAATGCACATCACCAAGGGAGTTTCTGAGGGAATTAGTCATTACTCATATTGTGGATAAACCGTCGTGCTTGTGTATATTTTATCCATATATGTCTGTATATCCAGACCCCATATGTATGTCGTCCCTAACATGGGAGCCAAAATTCCAATCATCTACAAGATACAACACTTCACCTCTTTATTTTGCACATGAAGTATGGAAAATTGTGTCATTTCTATGCATTTGGATTTGAAACTATACAAAGAAGGGATGGTGACCAATGTTGTAGAATATACTTCATGGTGACAAACTATAGTTAATTTTACATAGCTCAATAAGTAGCACATGCTTATGTATGTGCTCATTTTCTTTAGAGCATCATATCATGAAAATTTTACAGCAGATCAAAGAATGCATCAAGCTCAATGGTATCATATTTGTCTTTGTAAAATGAATCAAGATGTCAAACATTGCTGATATCAAGGCCTTATATTACTCTCATAATGCACAATTTTAATAAGGCTAAATAACTAATAATGGGGTCATACTTGTTGGCTCTTCCAAATACAAATAATTAATAGCATATGAGCAATACCAAATGCTAAAGATTGAGAATAAGATCTTCACGTTCCTCATGAATTCATTGCTTTTAACCTTTGAATCTTTCAAAAGGGAAATGACTTCTAGGAGTACAAAAATTCAGATGACAATGTGAGAAGATTACAGGCTATCCCAAGTTAGGTTGACACATCCTATATAGTATAATTCCTATGTGGATTTTCAATAGCCAATGAGCCACCCAAAAGAAAATTTGACCACTTGATAACCAAAAAACATAGCTCTCCATGCATATGAATTTCCTTATACACATGGGAGTATAACTTTCATTATTTGCAATGGAAACAAATTAGGATCACTGAAAGAATAACCATGCACAAAAACACAATAGATACGAAGATTTATCTTGGGAAACCCTTCAAGGGAAGAAAACCCAACAACCTTTTATTAGTTTAGGATACAATATACATCCAGATACAAGAGTAATCACATAGACAAACTCTAGGGAAAACCCTAGAGATAAAGAAGAATCTCTCCAAAGATAGTGAAACCCCTATAATTTCCTTCTCCTTGTTTCATCCTTCTTCCTCTCTTACATACTTGTGGAGAAGACTTGAGCGAATTGGTTGGGTGAAATGAGACTTAGGCATCCTCTATTTATACTTGTCTTGAGGATGACCTTTTCACTTTAGTTGGGGATGACTTGTTTTCTCTCGAATAGGCGAATTGCACATTAGCATAATAAATATTATTTTATTGTTTCTTCTTTAGGCCGAATTATGGAGGAGATCTCCCGAAGCTACAAACACCAACATCAAACCCAATATTGGAGAATTCAAAAATTATCCTCAAAGATTAATGGTTTTCTACAATTATTGGTGCTACCACAAGCAGCAGTGTTGGAAAATATAAGAGTAGTTGGGACAACTAAATTTGAGAAAAGCTAAGAAAAGTTCAAGTCAGACCTAGCCAAAAAATTCTTGTCTCCGACCTACAGGTGGTAGGTTTCCTTAGATTGGGAGATATTTTCAAACTTAAAAATAACAAATGGGAAGGTATGTGTTAACCCCCCCACCCCTAAAAAATAAACAAATATTTTTTAAGGTAGGCCAAGTCTTAATTGGAGCTGGTGATATTCTATTAAAGCTTCTAGATGAATACCATAATGATGATGAGAAGACAAGACACAACACCATTTATAGGAAGAAAGAAAAAAACATGTCATAATAAGATGAGGCAAATTGCTAATCAGACACCTCAACTAGGCTTCGATATATTTGATGACATAAGCACAAATGTTCTTATACACCCTTATTTTGATTTCAAGACAAGTCTATGACAAAGGGAAAAATAAATTGATTTTACTATGGGTATTCCTCTTATGATGAAAATAATGTTTCTTTGTTTACAGTTACAATAGTGTTCTCAATACAAATAGAAGTCTTCAATGTTTGCTTCTATAAAGTAATTTGTCACCAATTTGTAGTCTTCATATCTCAAACTTTATTGCAATTTTCATGCCTCATTTTAATCTGAACAATCTTATTAAATACTTCAATTACAATATGAATAATCAATCCCCCTTTCTAACTTCAAATCAACACACATCCATTTTCTTCTTCGCTAATCAATCCCCCTTATTCTGACTTCAAATCAACACACATCCATTTTCTTCTTCATGGTAGAAAACCATGTAGAAAACAAATTTTATGTCAAAAGTGGTAAAATAATTCTCTTACAAGCCTTTCTTACATCATGTGAAATATAAGAAAAAAAAAACACTGGTTAGTGCTTTAGATGTACTTAATACAATCTTCACATGATTGTTAATAGCATAACTTTATGTTTGAAAATTTTAAAAGCATACCAAGTAATAAAGTATACCTTCATTAAAATTGTCATGTGCAAAGGCTCGTAACACACTTCCTTGGTTCTCTTTGCAAATTTGAGTGTGTAGGCCGCATTTCACCAACATAATGAAGGTTGTGTTATTCTATCCCAATGGAATCCTTTAATAAAGTATTCCTTCACTTATCACTAATAACTTAATTTCCACATAGGAAACCTTATAGAATCCTTTAATAAAGTATTCCTTCACTTATCACTAATACCTTAATTTCCACATAGGAAACCTTAAACCTTTTACAAAGTCTTCAACAAAATTATAAACCTCTGCATTCCAACATTCCAATGGTAACAAGTTGGTTGTCTAGATATTGATCTCCTCTCAACAAAATCTCTAATAAACTCAAGAGCCAAAATTAAAGCATTGCAATCAGTGATGCATAATTAGTTGCAAGTACAAATTGGATTGCTAATGGTTTGATCTTTAATAGAGGGACTTATAGCCCACTCAACTTACTAACATGGATACTTGTAAAGAAAATAATTTATTGTCTTTGTTCTTTCTCTATCAAGGCTGAGATGATTCTTGGTTCATTTGTTACTTGAGTTTAAACGTTATGACTCCAAGCCTTCTAAGATCACTTACCTTATAAGTCTATCTTCAAATTTGTTCATCAACAAGCACAAACACACATGGCATATCAAGATACCATTTCTTTATTTTTACTGCTACTCTCAATATGCATGAAAGGATGGATCTGCTTGAGATTTGATCTACTACTTCATTGCCTACCTTCCTAGGCTAGGTTTTTTCAAACTTGTACAACTCTAGTGGGGTCCTTATTTATCACTTGAATTCCATCCTCTTTTCTTGTATATAGATATCAATATTTTAAATGGATTCAAGGATTTTGCTCTTTTGTTTCCTAAGATTCCCTATTCTCCCATGACCATGCACGCTTGGTTGACTCTCTAGCTACTAGGTTGGTTTACTTATAGCATGAAAGATATTCCAATATTAAACTCCAACAATCACCAACCCATTGA
>BSBM01001083.1:300000-438024 GCA_027924585.1 Larix kaempferi | reverse complement strand
ACTCCACATGGAGTCTCACCATGCTCAACGGACTGTCCAAGGTAAACAAAACATTAAATTTTGTTGGTGTTCGCAACGGAGCACAATGGGCAAAACTCTGAGGGAGGAATCTGTCGGCCGCACTTATTCTTGTATGCATCGTGGGTATAGATGGCGGACTTTTAGCATGGGGTGAATCTCGAGAATTTGATCTAATTACTATTTATACAGGTAGAAGCGAAGGGTTGAGGGAGGGAGTACGAACCCTGATCTGCGTGGTTAAGTTTTTATTTATCATGCTACTTTTTGATTTTGAGGAAGGGTTACATGGTGATTTGCAAAGTGGAGGTATCCCTTGATACGTATGCTGACTGCGTTTTGCAGGTCCGTGAACTTATTTTATTCCATATGCATTAAGAGTTTTCAAATGGTTACATCGTGAATTTAAAAAAAACGGAGCTATCCCTAATACGAATGCTACCTGCTTTGTATGGTTCCCATTTCATTATTTGAATGCTTCTTGCGTTGTATGGTTTTGATTTTTCCTTATATGAAGGTTTCTTGCGTTGAATGGTTCCAGGCGGAAACCTTTTCATTTATTCTATTTCTCCATTGAGTAGATGCAGGCTGTGAGCTTTTTCTATTCTGTCTGAGTTGAGAGTTTGATTTTGACACTCCCTTTTCATTATATATATATATACTAGATCGTATATGTCTGGTTTCTTTTGTAAACCTTCGTTCCAATTCACGATCTAGAGATGGAGGCGAACTGTGTATGCATCTCTTCGATATTGTTTGGTTAATGTAGAGATAATGTTTGCAAAAATGTGTCTCCATCTGAGAGGATGGCTACGGTTTACTTTAGCTATCAAGAGGGTGATCTCCTTGGGAGATTCGATCCACAATTATCTTTCGATTGCAGAATGTTTGTGTATTACATTTATTTGCAAGGAGAACCATTCATGATATGTTCATGACTATGAATCCGATTAATTTAGTTGGAGAGCAATTTCCCCCCCCGTAGCACTAACATTACATACAATATACTATGTGTCTGTGCGTTGAGGAATAGCGGGCGATCTCATTCTTGAGAACAAGCCCAACAAGTATTACCTCGTTTCAGTAATTTTCTTTGAGACTAGTTGTCTGTACTTGGGTGCGATCCAATCACCCGATTTAACTGAGGATCAAGCTGCTCCCTGGTAAAAGGAATTGTAGATCACCGCTGAGTATGCTGAGTGATATTGTAGGTCTATATTATTGCTTCGTGATCTCTGTAATTGTTTCAGGATCCTTTTATTGCTGTATATTGTTCTATTGCTGGAAGCAATTGTATTGCAAATGTTATACTTAGATGAGGACGAGAACAATGATATTGTAGTTCTGTAATTGCTTCATGATCTCTAGATTTGTTTTAGGATCTATATATTCTGTTTTGGATCTATTGTTGAATGAGGATCGTGTTTCTAATGTTTATGCTTAGTTGAGGAATGAGGAGAATGACAGGTAGATCATTGTCTGCAATGGGTATTACATCACCAGTGGAACCACAGAGTAGATCTATATCTTGACTCGGAATTGTTAGCATCTGTGGATGTGTTTTTTTTTATTTTAAAACTGTAATTTAATATATCTTGTATTGGTTATTAGACTCATGGTTGGAGCACAGGTTGAACTCTGTCTCGACTTAGTAATGCTAGCATCTTGGCATACTGCCACAGCTTGACTTATCCTGGATGATTATGATATCGGTTTAGTTATGGCGACCTCTTGGATATTTTTAGATCTTTGCTATAGTCAATTGTTATACGTATAGATAGATCTAATGTTATTAGTTGTAATAGATATTTATGTCATCTTTTAGGGGTTAGCTTTTAAGGGATCAATGCTCGTTACTCAGGAAAATCCTGAAGGTGGAAAGCCATTGGGTTGTAAATACAAACCCTACTTGGATGCATGAATAAGATGCAACATTCTGGTGGATGTAGCCCATGGTTTGGGTGAAACCACATGTATATGTGGTCTCTGACTTATGTGTGATGGTGACTTATGTGTGATTGTGATGATCTTATGTATGATTGTGGTAGTCATGTATAAATGGTGCTTTTTCAAGTAAATCTTTTGGTTATACATGTTGCTTATATGACTTATGTGTGATTGTGATTGTGATAGTTGTAGTATAAATGTTTGGTTGTCAAATTAATCCTTGGTTATGCATGATGTGCACAGGATGATTATATAAATGCATTCAAAAGTTTTGTCAAGCACGAAAGTTCACCATAAATGGATAAGAAGTTCACGAAGAGGTACAATTGAAAAGATAGTAAGAATTCAAATTATCAGCAGTTGTTTAAATGGTTATTGTCTTAAATTTTGCGAAATCAATTGTTATCATAGTACAAACTATGGATAAAGACCCTTGCATAGATAATCAAGGTTTATAGGAATGTCAATTGTAGGAATGAAGATTTAATGCTATTTCGATAATGAATCGTCTTCTAACAATGCTGTGATGGCGGACTTTTGTCCTCATTACAAAAGGGTTTTATTCTTAGAGTGTTAATGGATGAAAGTTTTAAATTTTACCAAACTTACTAACTCGTTTTACTTGGAGATGTCACAATACACTAGTGTATATATGAATATATACATTATACTCATGTATAACCAATGTATATACTAGTATATGCACCAGTGTATATATACACAGGTGAGTATACCAATATATATACACCAGTGCATTTACACTGGTGTATATATATTACAACTGTATACACCAACTTGTATATATTGGTATATATATCAGTATATACATTGGTTTATATACTGGTATATATACCAATATATACGTTGGTGTATATACTGGTATACACACCAGTGTATACATTGGTGTATATACTAGTATACAAACCAGTGTATATACTACTCTATAGTAGTATATACATTGTTGTATACACTAGTATATACATTGGTGTATATAGTAGTATATACACCATACTCATGTATACACCAACTAATGTATATATCAGTATATACACCAGTGTATATATTGGGTGTATACACTAATGTAAACATTAGTATACACACTAGTTTATATACTGGTATACACACTAAAACGCCCTGGGCTAAAAGAATTTGCAATCTATGCGATTCTATGAGCGTAGAAGATGAAAACTGCTTTCTCTTAGAATGCTCGACTTTCACTCACATTAGATCTCAATTTCAAAATCTTTGCTCCGGCACTAACCTTTCTAGCCTTCTAGATCCACAAAACTATAGTAAACTAGGGACACTCCTCTCTAATATTTTTTAGCATAGAAATAATATTTTAAACAAAACCAACTAATATATATCTTCTTAATGTCCAATAGACCAAGATTGGTCTCAGTGGACGTTAAAGACAAACATCATCATCATCATCATCATATACTAGTATAAACTAGTAATATACACAAGTAAGGGGCTGTGGTGTGTTAGGGGGTTCTGTGAGAAAGAGAGGGGTGGAGGTTAGGTGTAGGTGGAGGAGTAGGGAAATAAGAGAGAAAGGGGGGTATAGGTGAGGAGCATTGGTGTTGGGGGGAGAGAGAGAGGGGGGGGGAGAGAGAGAGGGGGGGGGGTGGTAAGAGGTTAGAGGGAGAGAGAGAGGGGGGGTGTTTAGGGGTTAGAGTTAGAGACAGAGGTGAGTGTTAAGGGGTTATAGGTAGAGACAAAAGGGGGTGTTAGGATATTGGGGGTAAGTGGAGAAGGGGATAAAGAGAGTGAGAGAAGGGGAACTAGTAAGGGTTAGGGAGAAGAGGGGAGTGAGAGAGAGAGAGAGAGATAGAGGAGGGAGGTTAGTGGTAGGGGGATGCATAGGGGTGTGTGTGTGTGTGTGTGTGTGTGTGTGTGAGAGAGAGAGAGAGAGAGAGAACCAATGGGGGGTGTTGTGTTAGGGGTTTGGGGGAGACAGAGAGGGGTGGGGATTAAGTGTAGGTGGAGGTGTAGGGGAGTGAGAGAGAGTGAGAAAGGGGGTTACGGTAAGAGTTAGGGAGAATTTGGTGGGGGGAGAGAGGGGGGGAGAGAGAGTGAGAGAGATTGAGATTGAGGGGGTTAGGGGTGTGGGGAGGAGTAGGGAAATTAGAGAGAAAAAGGGGTATACGTGAGGAGTGTGGGTTTTGGGTTTAGAGGGTTGGAGATGGTGTGGGTGATTAGGAGTAGGGTTAAGGGTTTAAGGTTTAGTGATGAATGACATACGATTGAGATATGGATGGAATCAAGAGAGCAATCTTATTCTTACAACCAAAATATACAATCAACTCCTCACTTTGAAACACAGATGTCATTGTTTCGTATCCCTCAACAACCCCTTTTTAACAATAGTCATTAGACAACTCTGATGTCGCTTCTTTCCAGTCCCACTATTATAAGATCTGAAGTGGATGGTTAATCACTTTCTCAGTAACTGTCCTTGATTGAGCATGAGAAAAGGAATGTTCAAGATCCTTAGAGTATCATACACCAATATGAAACCAACAATCTCAGGTCTTCATTAATGCACAACCAACAATATCATGAGTAGAGACATGGCAGACATGTAAATACACCTACAAACCACTACCATTCAGCTTCGTCTCCCTTCTCATGCATGGATGCAATTATAGAAGTATGTAGTAAGGCTCCATGTGCTTCAATGCACCAATATGTTGATTATTCATCGAAAAATACATCTCATGAAGTACTGGATTTTAATACACAACCGATGGTATTCTACAATAGTTGTGGTTCTTTGTCACCAGTTCTTCTCTAATGTAAGTTCCTCTATGAGGGTAAACAATGAAGGCTCCCTTTTCCTTAGAAACTTATATCTATTTCAAATATAAAAATGCAAGTTCTCTTATCCTGAATGGTAGATATAGCCTCCATTTGGAAGGTGTACATAGTTATCTGGATGCTCTTAGTCATCCCTATAATGGAGTTTCTGGATCAAAAATCCCATATTCTACTCTGGATAATGTTCCTAGGTATGCAGATCCAACTTTTAGGCACATGAGGGTTCGTTAGTGCTGGTGATTCTCTTTATGGAGGGGAGACCAATGCACAGATAAGAGAAATAGGGTTTTCATGCATAGTTCAAGTGAGCAGAGGAGGGAGAAAGTGATGACGAGATGGAGGAAAGATTGCAAAAACTATTGTGTTCACCGATTATTAATTTGCAAAAATATACTGGTGGAGGGGTTTGAAATCTATTGTTGTATTTCCTAGGAGCATGAACTATATTCCTTGATGTCTTGGTCGATTTGTGAGGCATAGGATCAAATACATAACATATATGGATTATAAACAGTGATAGGAACGAGTGTAGAATAAATGATTAATGGAGGAGAGAGATCAATATTTCATTTTCACATCACCTATGCACTTTTTCATTGAAAGAATACATAATGTCGAATAATTATTTTTTCAGCAGTAAACTCATACATTTGATAGATAGAATAATTTTTTTTTTGAGATGCCACTACATGCTCTGCAAACTCTTTTATTTACTGTATAGGCATTCACTCATGTGCATATCGATTTCATGCAATCACGATGTAATGGCACAATGACAAGCACCATCCACTCTTCAATTGCAACAACTCCACTTTCCAGTCCTTCAAACGAGAGAGGCAGCTCCATCGCATTTGATTTACACCAATCGCACACAATTCAAGGAATTCGCCATGCATAGATACTCTACATTCCACAGAAAATTAGGGTTTCAATGGAAGAAAGGGATGACAAAGGCAAGATTGAAAGATGGAGTTATTATTAGGTTCTCCAGTTTTGGCACAACAAACAAGATAGAACTAAGAATATTCTATAGGCCCTACCACTGTTAGGTGCCTCACAAAGGTACATATGCAAATAACTAAAAACAAAGCCAAATAGAGAGAGGAAAGTAAATGTGAAAGCATATTTTCTCATTAGGATATGTACACATATATATAACATGGAGAAAGGAGCCTTGGTTTCAAATTCCAAGTGGTCTCTTAGACTCCCAAGATGATTATTCATCTCCCAACCTGGCGGATTAGTTTCCAATAGGGAAAAATCTTGAGCCTTAGGAACTAAATGATCATTCTAAGCATTAATCCCTAAAGGAATATTCTATGCATCTAGGGACAATCATAATGTCTCAAACAAGCACACATGAACTCATAAAGGTATCATTGGTCTATCAAGGATAACTCTAAGTATGGGTCTCAAGCCCCCAAACATGGTTGGTGGAGTAAAATTAATCCCTATGTTGTAAAATAAGCTTATAATTATCCAAAGCTGAGAATTGCACCTAAGAGCATTACATATGACCTCTTGAAGGTATCTTTGGATTTGAATGAGGATACATTCACCATTCGGATTATTTTAGCACTAGGTATTGATCCAAAGGAACTAGACATTGTAGAGGGAGAAAACCTCTGCCTTAAGTTATAAAGGAAGCTTCTAGAGATCCAAGGTCATGAACCATGCCTCAAAGCACCCCACAAGTTTTTTTGAAGTTATCCTTGGTCTCTAGTTTGGGATATCCATGTTATTATGAGGTTGTGAGAACCATCTATGTGTTTTAGATCCCTATAGATTGTTATGAGAGGAAACATGGATTATAAATCGTGCACACAATTTATAATCCATGAATTACAAATCACATGCACTTTGTAAGCCATGAATTGCAAATCATGCATGCATTTTGTAATCCATGAATTAAAAATTATGTGGATGATTTCTATGGCTAGTAATGCATGTGTGATGTCTTTTCCTAGTGTACATGTCAAGTAGGTTCGCAGGTTTGGGGTTTGCTAGACCTAGTTCTCATAAATGTGGGCGCGTTAAATTGATTTTGATTACATGAGTGCGGATTTTATAGAAATATGATTGCATCTAAAAGGTCCACCAACTTCATGCACTCACCCTAAAACACAATGATGATTAACTACCAATTTTATGTAGGAGATAGATTCTTGATCTATCGTTACAAACATAGTTCAAACTATCACTTGGATACTCATAATACACCATCATCAAGTAAATGAGAGAGCATTTTCAAAATGAAATTATAATCAAATTCATATAATATTACATGCACCTCACTTTAATCTCTATCACGAATCAATGTTGCACACAACATGAAGGGGAGTCTCTTGCACCAATTTTTAAACAACTTATTAGTTATTAATGACGTTTTCACAAATTTAGAGGAAGATACAAATCTATTATGGAAAGAGTGCAAGCCTCCAATATTTGACTATGCTTAGGGTAGTTAGATTCACGTGCTAAGGAGAAGTTCAACTAGAATCTAACAAAGAATGGGCATGCCAAATTTGTTATTGTATAAGGAGCAAGGGGTTTCTTAGAAGTGTCAATGCATGCTACACATTTGAGTGAGCAACCCCACAACTAGTATCTAACTTTGTTATTGTATTAGGAACATGGAATTGGTTAGAAAAATTAATGCATATTATATGTTCTAGTGAGCAAATATTTTTATAGTTTAGTTTTATAGTTGTGCAAAAGTGGAGATGTATAATCTAGCACTAAAATTGTGAAAAGAATGAAAAAAGTATCTTACTATTGTTCTATCATACAACATATCATGTTGACCTTAACTTGGTTATTGTTCCTCAAAAACAATACAAAGGATCTTAGCACACTTGACAATTCAACAATTTATTTGCAAAATTCAAATAGTTGCGTTAGATCATCTTCAACAAGCCCATCTTTTACTATTTCCTTAAATTTTTTAAATTAAACTAATATATAAAATATGAAAAGATAACAAAAAATACTATATTTAAGTTTACATAGTTTATAATTTTCATTTTATATGGCAAATGGGTTTGTTATTTAAATGTTGAAGCTTTATGGTGTACATGTTTTATTAATATAACTTCATAAACATAATTTTTTAAAGTTGTTTTTTAAGATTTATATGTTCATCACAATGCCTATATAATATTTATATAATTCTTAAATTTTATGAGTTATCTAATAATTTTTGTTAAATATGAGTAAATATATTATTATGGTATAAATTGTGATTAAACAAAATGTATAGAACTAATTTGTATTAAAAATAATACAACTATTCTAAATCATACAATTTTTTTTTTTCAAATAACATTGTCAATAAGAAAACTATATATACATATATAATTTCATTCAAAAAAAAATTAATACTACTAAACAAATAGTAAATAAATAAATTATTGATATTCAACTCTTTGGATATATGAATATTAACTAACATTGTAATCGAACATTCTACTTCCTAACCCTATTATAGAACAAACAATGATAACCAATTACACCTACATTGTCATTTAGGGAAAAGTCAAAACACCTTTAAATATTTATAAGTGATAACATAATAAACTTTTTTAACTCTTAAACACACAGTGATAAATAATAAAGCCAAGTTTAATCATAATAAATTTTTTAAGAGTCTTAAACATGTTGATAACCAGTTATATGTAAGACAGAGAGTGTGGGGAGGATGGAGTTGGGGGTTAGGGTTTCACTCGCTGGTTTTTCCGAGCTAAGTTTGCAGGCTAATCATGGCATAGAGAATGATGAGCAACTTGGAGTCACGTTAGCTCAACTGAGCTAACCTAGTACCAACCAAGTATAAAAATAAGTGGGAAGTTGGGAGTACATCTCATCATTTTTTATGTGTATTTTAGCCTGTATTCCTTAATTTATCTGTGTTTTTTCTGGTTATTTGGTAGTTTTCCTATTTTTGTAGTATTGGTTGGACAGTGGGGTCTTTATTTTGCAAGCGCTGTTTGTTCCTGTCCCTGTCAACCCTGTGGACATTTGCCGGTTTCATCATCCTAGGAGGTGACACCTGCCGGTGTTGGTTGGGGGGTGAAACCTGATGGGAGGGCAATACATTCCCTATGGGTTTTCCCCTTCGTCGACGGTTGGGGAGCCTTTACCATTTTATTCGGAGGTTAAGATTGGGAAGACTACTCTTCCTGTCGATATTTCAGGTTCTGGTGTACCACTTGTGGAGACCAATCCAAAGGCCCAGTTGAGTTGGCCCCGCCGGTGTAAGGGGGAGAAGGCTAGTAAAAGGCAGTCCATGAAGATGTTGAAGGTTAGAGAAGGTCTTATTTGCTTATGTATTCCGGAAGATACAAACCTGAATCATATTCAAATGTTGAGCAAACATGACGTCGTTGGTCGCTTTGAATTTACAAGTGGTGAGCAAAAAGACTTGGTGGAATGGGTCTGAAGGAACTGGGTTCCTATTGTTGGTGATATGCCTAGGGTTTTGCAACTATTGAACGGATGGCTTATGTTCATTTTTACTAAGGTAGAACATGTTGGGTTGGTCCTTAAGCATTTTTGGTGCTTCAAGGAGGGCTCATTATGCTTGAAACGTTGGCATTTATCATTTGACCCCGTCAGGGAGAAGCATAACATCAGACACCTCTGGCTTATGATTCTTGGTCTCCCTATTGAGCTATGGAGGGAATATATCTTGATGGGTATTGCTAATTCGGTCGAGAGGTTTGTTCGGTTTGACAATTCATCTCTCCACGGGTTCAATCGCCGGTGTGCTCGTGTTATGGTGGAGTTTGAGATAGCTAAAGGGCTCCAAGCTGAAGTGGAGTTGATATGGGGGTCTAGGGTATGGCGCTAGAGGTTAGATTATTTTCGTATCCCATTCTGTTGCCATATTTGGCAGCAAACTGGACATATTCAAGCTTCGTGCCTGGATTTACAGTTTCGTGAGCATGGCTGGCAGTCTTCTAATCCTTCTGGTTCTTTGGACGATGTGTCGGCTAGTTCGGCTGGTGTCTCAATCGATTCTGCTGCTAAATCAGGTAAGATTCCTCCTATTGGCTCACCTATTCCCTATGTTCCTAAGAAAGACTTAATTTTGGCACAAGTAGCTGATGAGATTCTAGATAAGAAAATTGTATCAAGTGATATTGTCTTGAAGTTAGGGCATCGGGAGTCCTCGTCTTCTGTCTTTAAGTTTGATTCCCTCCCGTCGAAATCAAAAAATTGTCGGGCGCTGTTTGAGGAGGGGTGTGTGTCTTTAGCTGTGGCGGAGAACCTTCCCCCTGTTAGACAACTTGAAAATGATATTGCCTCTCCGGATGGAGATTTGATGGCCTCGGGTTTGGCTACTAATTGTAATGTGTCTGGGTCTAGAGTCTCTGTCGACTTGCCAGTTGGTCATAGGATTGATTCTACTTTGCCGAAGCAGGGTCCTTATACTGCTTGTGATTCTGATATCTTAAATGATGTTGGTTATAAGCAACTTCCTGGGCTATTGAATCCATTACCCATTTTCTCTAAAACCCCTTCACAAAATCCTCTTGTACAGTCTGTTCATTCTGCTAGGTTCCAAAATGTTACGATCCGTAAAGCAAAGAAGTCTGCTAGGAATAGGATGAATATGGATGAGGATTTGGCTCCTGTTTCTGCTTCGGTGTCTGTGACATCTCCAAATAAAACGAGTTAGTAAATTTGGTAAAATTTAAAAATTTCTTCCTTTATATAATTAACGAAATAAATATATTTCCATAACGTCAATGGTCTCTGCAAAGAAATGTACTTGTGGGAGGAATAAAATTCCGACATGCTTCTGTAAATAAAACGACAATACAAAATGATTATTATACACCCATGTTACACAGCATAGGCCGAACAATCATATATTCTAAATAGTAACCATAATCAATTACCGAGAATTTCATATGACACAAAATAACCATATACATAACAACATCACCATTAAAATCATACATATGAATGAGGCAAGATATACCGTGGTTCACCCCATCCTTGGGATACGTCCACAAAACCGTCATATCTTTATTCATCAATAAAGAAGGATTCTGCAAGGCAACTTTTACAATCTTTGCATATTCACTTTCTCCGGGTATTCTTGTAATGTCCCTCGAAATACACCCTAATTTTTATTTTTATTTTATATCTCATTTATAAAACACAACATCTAAATCAGTTCATCCATTCTACTTAGGACACTTATACATACATGAAAGCAGTACATTATACACCATATTTACCCATAGCAAGTTTCTTCAAGCCAATTGATGCTGCAAGGTCAGATGCTTCATCTAACATAATTATAATTCACATTGAATATCACTAAATTTATTTTGAACATAATCAATCACAATCATCTAGTAACACAACCACATGGGATACACATAAGATACATAAGAGCAACACCAAAATTAAGGTGGTTCACCCTCACTAGGGCTACGTCCATGAAAGTTGTCTCATATATACATATTCTATTCAAAATGGAAATTTACACTTTGTGGCACCTTTTGCCTTAGTCTTCTTTACACCTCTCAAGCTCTCAAGGTCTCTCCTCTAGAGAGCATTTTCCATAGAAGAGAAATATGCAGACATATTTTATTTGTCAAGTAGAATTTATAAGGGCAACTCATACAAATACAAGAGTTGACCATCTATCTACACTATCCTTAAACAATCTAGACATTCCCATATTTATAAGTTAAACAAATGATGAAGCTAGGATATAAAATTTCTCCTTTAAACAAACAATAACCAAGTGTCATTAAACTTTATGCTACACTTAAATGTTAATAGTGGTACAACAACCAGTACGTTTTAACCATCATTCTTATTGATACACACGTTCCCGGAGCCCTTTTAGGATGTAGATTGGTTATATCAAAAGTAATCATAAAGTCGTTATGTAAGGTACCGATCAATCCCTCAAACAACACTTAGCAACTATTTGCAGTCTGAAAAGGATAGTCCTACATTATATAAAAACAAGGGGGGCCTTTCAACCAAGAAACTCCATACTTAAGCTCTGTTATGTATTGTACTAGATCAGAGTGGAACTCTCGAATTAATGAGAGGGTTGTCGAATCCTTTGAACTCTGGCATACTTCACTTGCATGACAGGGTTATCGAACACCAAACTCTTATGAGATCGGGTTGAAGATTCTCCTAAGTAAAACTCTAAAATACTTTATGTCCAGATCTTGTTTCATAATAGAAACGGTGCTTGGTACTAACTCTGTCACAGGTTATGTGTTGAGATGTAAATAAGAGAAAAAGGTTTCCAGATATCCAGTAAGAAGAATGACAGTAAAAATTATACAAAGGTTTGGCTTTCAAAAGAAATCGCTGCATACAGGGATCGATGTAAACATTACCATGTAAAGATCTCAGCTTCCACAATCGCTAAATACTCTGGAAGGAAAATTTGGGAGTACAAATGCTCCAATGTAGAGATAACACGCTAAAATACCCTTTAACAATGAATTTAACATGCATCCTCAGATGCTAGCATGCAGAGATCCAATTTTTATATATATACGGATTCATTTTTTTTAAAAGTAAACTTATATCAATCATTCATGCAGAGGAAAACTGATTATGTCAGTTGCTATCATTCAATAATTAAGAGGCATAGAGGTTGAAAACAAAAAAAATAGCGATTCCTCTATTACAGAGGTTGCTCAAACCATTTCGCTAGTTTTCAACATGCAATTAGGTTAACCAAACCGCAGGGAATCCTCTAATACAGAGATCGCTTTGATCTTCAGGAAAGTTTCAACATAGTGAAAGGTTTTCAAACAAAAACAAATTTTAGGGCACAAGATTTCATACCCAGTTATTGCAGCAATTCACTTACGTCTCATTCCTCGCAGAGATTCCTCTCTCATCTCGGAGATCAAAATACTTTTCATTGCAGAGATTTAAAATGTCTCCTGCCATTGCAAAGACTTCCCGTCATAGGTTTCCAAACGTCTTCTCCTCGCAGAGGTCTAGGTTGCTGATCCTAACTGGATCACCAACTCTATTCCCCAAAGCATAGAGCTCACTTGGTTTCCTTTTGTATCTCCACTCGCAGATCGAGTTCCAAAACCAAAAATCCCATGTTTACGAGTTCCTTCAGTCTTAAAATAGGTGAGATCTGTTTTCCTCGGAAGCAACTGGTGATCTTCCCCCTCCCGTGTTCCCGCTCTCCATTAGGGAGACTCAAATGTGATAATGCGTCAAGTGCTCCATACATGAGACAAATGGCAGCGATAGCTTAGGTGTCCCATGAGTGGAACAAGTGGCGGGGAAGACAATTTGTGAGCTCCAGTTAAGGATACTGTTCTCCTATAAACACTCCGAGTGCTTAATGTTTCCTTTTGCCAAGCCCTCGTAATCCTAACTTACACATACATTTAATATCCGTAGTAGTTCTTCCACTTACCCTATAACATACTTTATATGTTTTATCACTAGTAATTACTAGTTTCTCTTTAATATATATATAATATATATACTTTACAGGAAAAATACTTTCACATGAATCATACTAAGAAATATTATTGGCACTAAAAAAAATAAGATTATCTTTTTAGTCTTATTAAACTCTTAGTGGTAAGTAAATTCCACTCACTAAGTGGGTCCTACGTGTCCAACTTGATAGTCATCAACTGAATATTAGCTTTAAACATGACTACTCTAAATGGAGCATTACTCAAGGCTTTAGACCTTATGCAACTAGTTATAAGTTTTCCCGTGTCCAAGGTCCTAAAGATGACATCCATCGTGATCAAGTAACTTCCCTTCGTTGGCTAGCCATCCATATTTCCCTTTACTGGGTATAATAAAGTGTAATAACTCTACTTTGTATATATATATATATATATACATTTACCACACTTTATGATACAATTGCGTGTAATCTATAAAGTTATTATTTGTAGTAATTCCTACTATAATACATATAAGCATATGTTCACTTCAATACTTTTAGAGTATTCTTCATGCACTCTTATCGGAAATTATTATTTAGTTCTATTAGTTTAGCCTTTACGACCATAGGTATAGTTTTATGAAAATTGATAGGTTGCTGGGGATTAATACTAGCGTGTGACAAAGAGTCGTTATGCTCATCCTCGGATCATGACTTTATCACTTAAGTTAAGAGTTACTTTACTATCTAGTTATCGTAGCATTGGAATGACCCTCCGTCATTATTCACCTTCCCATACTAGGTCCAACTGCCCGTCGTTATTAATCTCCTAACATTACCATTTACAAATTAGCAATTAGACCATATAACCTTCATGGTTCAACTGATGGGGCCTTGGCCTTGAGCTCCTCACTAGCAACCAGTATAATAATCAAATTATATTTACAAGTAATAGGTAATAAAGGAGGGATATCACATCCTCCTCCCCTTTAAAAATAACACTGTCCTCAGTGTTCACACTTTTCAATAGTTTTTTTTTTTTTTTTTTTTTATCTACTTCGGACTTTCACAAATTTTCCGCAAGTTGCTATCGATCACATCTACATTTTGACTACAAAACTGGATTCAATGAAAAATTGTTTAGTAACAACCTATCATCAATTCCGTAATCAAACTTAGAAACATAAATCATGAGCTCTTTATTGCAATATATTATTTGCAACCCATGGAATATGTCTTCTCCTTTGTTCCTGCTTTTATCATCACAAGCACACATAAATCCAGTGCTCTAAGAATTGTATACTGTTTAATTTAATCAATACATCAATCATTTGATCCAGGAAATCCTTTCCTAACACCCCAGTGCTCACGCAGCAATCCTTTCGGGGTTTTCTTTCCTAACACCACAGTGCTCACGCAGCAATCCTTTCAGAGATTTCTTTCCTAACAACATAGTGCTCACACATCAATCCTTTCGAAGATTTCTTGCATAACAACATAGTGCTCACACAGCAATCCTTTCGGAGATTTCTTGCCTAACACCATAGTGCTCACACAGCAATCCTTTCGGAGATTTCTTGCCTAACACCACAGTGCTCACACAGCAATACTATCTCCCATGCATACTAAGCAGCGTCTTGCCTCCCGCATATACATTTTATTATAGTTTGCCTAGGTCTTTACAGCCTGTTGATTCATTCGAGAATCCTGGCAGCTATCAACTCCCTGATTTCTAGGGAGTGTTTTAGTGCCCTTAATGCACTTTTACATAATTCCCCTCAAGCCTTCTCGCTTGAGTCTTGGAATTTATTTTCCCTCAAGCTGCCTTGCTTGAGTCTAGAAAAATCTTTTTCAAATTAAACGACTATTTTGTCATATTACATTTTGTAACCATACGATTACTCTTACCAATTCGGGTCGAGTTTCCTGATTAAAAATATATCAAAATTGAAAAGAATCTGTAACAGTTGCGATGTGGATCTTAAATCCTCACCCCCTTATTTTACCATGCATAATATTTATGCTCTTGCATTTTCACAAGCTTCACAGAAATTTCACCATCTGCCAAATTTCACTTGTTAGTATCACTTTATATACAAAATCAAATATTGTAAGAAGATCCCTTCCTTAAACAGAAAATCATCTTTCTTAATAAAATATCCATATGTGATCATCTAAGATGTCATTTCCTACTACACATAACCAGCTTATAAGATTTCATAATGCTTTGAACACGATATAACATTCTTTCTATGATGATCCATGGACATTATGATCATTTAACCTCGAATGTTAGATTTCACCATTTCAACATAATTCCTATTTTAGTTATACAACCCTTTTGTATACCCTAACATCATATAGGGATAACCAATTGTCTAAAACAAACTTACATACCTTATACAGATAACCATGTACCTTTGTAAAGGCGACCGCATAGCTCACCTTCATCTGCCGAGGTTCGAGTTTACTTGTATCATCACACATTAGTATTATGCATGAATCAATATATATCCCACATTTACCCATTGATGGGTGTCAGGCAGTGATGTGTGGGAAAAATAACATTTGCTCGACCACAACATTCAAAGTGTTAGTCGTATAAAGGTAATTAAATCATAAGAACAATCATACATATAACATATGTTCAAACATCATTTTTACTTGTTTCATAAAAGCTTATACCTCGATTACTGTCTCAAAGATCACTTCCGATCTACCCTGCAAATTCCATGTCATCAATGTTTTCCTTAACACATAATAAATAAAAACAGTCATTCCTTGTGGCAACATAAGGACGTCAGAAGATTACAGCATCCTACTAACCTATATTTATTTCATGTTGGTTCTAGGTTTCCAATAATCTATCCCTTAACAAAATAACATATAGTTGTGCATGGATAGCAAGTCGTCATAAATATTGAACAAATACAAGTATAACTATTACTCATTGTTTCCTACGTCTATCTTAGTAGAAATTACTGAAATAAGAGGTATATATAAAAGGTACTCATGCATTTTCATCATATGTATTAACTGATTAATATTCACATGTATACTTGTTAATTATAACCATTTTCCTTTTGTTGCACTTATATGTAAGGGTACAAGCAGGCTTCAATGTCACAAAAATCATATTATAATTACTTATCCTATACAATTACATACTAGAATGAAATTGATTAGCAAGGAGACTATTAACAATTTTTCTCCTCTGTAATCTCACAATTTCCTAGTCATAGAAAACTTCACACCAATTAAAGTTAATTTCTTTGTTTAAAAGAAACCAGACATCTTAGTCTAGCCAAACTATACTTCTTATGGAATATTAATTTAGCATATGTAACTCACTTATAGTTGATACCTCAGTAAAAAGAAAAACAACATCTTAACATCACATAATTATGCTTCCCTCATAACTAGAAATATTAAATTCACAATGGTCCCTCCTGCAGTATGCACCTTTACAGATTTTACTACTAAGGTCAACAGCATTATAAATTTATAAACTTTCTTATTTAAGATAACTCATATGTAAACGGAACTTGATCGTTTCTTACGTAGTTCAAAACCCAAGACTAACCCAAACTATCAAATCTTTAATGGACCTTTTAACATATAGACTTACTTTTGATCTGAACTTAATGGATCTTTTAACAGATCTAAGTTGCTTACATTTCCCATCTAAATTTCATGTTTGGAAATCTAGACTATTGGTCAATCAAGTTTACTTAGTTATCTAAGGTCAACCAAATTAGGAGACTTCCTTAGCCTATAAACTTCACTTTGAAATAGCTAGGATAACTTCCAATACGTGCTTTTACTCTACTTACAACTACCCATTTCATAAGGACTTAACTCCCATAGTCTAACTTTTTTAAAGTAAATTTTTGACCTTATAGAGTATGAAATACATTGTAGAGTATGATGAGATATTCATCGTTTAGTATTTATAAATAGAAGATCATTCAATTACATAAAGAGACCTATGCGATGTATGTTCACAAATAGACACTACTAAGCCATTATAATGCTCCAGCGAAATGGAACATACTTACTTTCAATTTCCAAAACGTCACGTTGCTTACCTCTTGCTGATCCTTGGAAATGGAGTTTTATGTTTGCGTCTTATAGAATGGAGTCCCTTCCTAGCTCGACAAACTTGTTTTTGTTTTCCCCTATTGAGCCCAATAACCCCGAGTGTTTGCAACCTGTGCTCTAATACCATATGTGACATCTCCAAATAAAACGAGTTAGTAAATTTGGTAAAATTTAAAAATTTCTTCCTTTATATAATTAATGAAATAATTATATTTCCATAACGTCAATGGTCTCTGCAAAGAAATGTACTTGTGGGAGGAATAAAAGTCCGACATGCTTCCGTAAATAAAACGACAATACAAAATGATTATTATACACCCATGCTACACAGCATAGGCCGAACAATGATATATTCTAAATAGCAACCATAATCAATTACCAAGAATTTCATATGACACAAAATAACCATATACATAACAACATCACCATTAAAATCATACATATGAACGAGGCAAGATATACCGTGGTTCACCCCATCCTTGGGCTACGTCCACAAAACCGTCATATCTTTATTCATCAATAAAGAAGGATTCTGCAAGGCAACTTTTACAATCTTTGCATTTTCACTTTCTCCGGGTATTCTTGTAATGTCCCTCGAAATACACCCTAATTTTTATTTTTATTTTATATCTCATTTATAAAACACAACATCTAAATCAGTTCATCCATTCTACTTAGGACACTTATACATACATGGAAAGCATTACATTATACACCATATTTACCCATAGCAAGTTTCTTCAAGCCAATTGATGCTGCAAGGTCAGATGCTTCATCTAACATAATTATAATTCAGATTGAATATTACTAAATTTATTTTGAACATAATCAATCACAATCATCTAGTAACGCAACCACATGGGATACACATAAGATACATAAGAGCAACACCAAAATTAAGGTGGTTCACCCTCACTAGGGCTACGGCCACGAAAGCTGTCTCATATATACATATTCTATTCAAAATGGAAATTTACACTTTGCGGCACCTTTTGCCTTAGTCTTCTTTACACCTCTCAAGGTCTCAAGGTCTCTCCTCTAGAGAGCATTTTCCATAGAAGAGAAATATGCAGACATATTTTATTTGTCAAGTAGAATTTATAAGGGTCACTCATACAAATACAAGAGTTGACCATCTATCTACACTATCCTTAAACAATCTAGACATTCCCATATTTATAAGTTAAACAAATGATGAAGCTAGGATATAAAATTTCTCCTTTAAACAAACAATAACCAAGTGTCATTAAACTTTATGCTACACTTAAATGTTAATAGTGGTACAACAACCAGTACGTTTTAACCATCATTCTTATTGATACACACGTTCCCGGAGCCCTTTTAGGATGTAGATTGGTTATATCAAAAGTAATCATAAAGTCGTTATGTAAGGTACCGATCAATCCCTCAAACAACACTTAGCAACTATTTGCAGTCTGAAAAGGATAGTCCTACATTATATAAAAACAAGGGGGGCCTTTCAACCAAGAAACTCCATACTTAAGCTCTGTTATGTATTGTACTAGATCAGAGTGGAACTCTCGAATTAATGAGAGGGTTGTTGAATCCTTTGAACTCTGGCATACTTCACTTGCATGACAGGGTTATTGAACACCAAACTCTTATGAGATCGGGTCGAAGATTCTCCTAAGTAAAACTCTAAAATACTTTATGTCCAGATCTTGTTTCATAATAGAAACGGTGCTTGGTAATAACTCTGTCACAGGTTATGTGCTGAGATGTAAATAAGAGAAAAAGGTTTCCAGATATCCAGTAAGAAGAATGACAGTAAAAATTATACAAAGGTTTGGCTTTCAAAAGAAATCGCTGCATACAGGGATCGATGTAAACATTACCATGTAAAGATATCAGCTTCCACAATCGCTAAATACTCTGGAAGGAAAATTCCGGAGTACAAATACTCCAATGTAGAGATAACACGCTAAAATACCCTTTAACAAGGAATTTAACATGCATCCTCAGATGCTAGCATGCAGAGATCCAATTTTTATATATATACGGATTCTTTTTTTTTTTAAGTAAACTTATATCAATCATTCATGCAGAGGAAAACTGATTATGTCAGTTGCTATCATTCAATAATTAAGAGGCGTAGAGGTTGAAAACAAAAAAAATAGCGATTCCTCTATTACAGAGGTTGCTCAAACCATTTCGCTAGTTTTCAACATGCAATTAGGTTAACCAAACCGGAGGGAATCCTCTAATACAGAGATCGCTTTGATCTTCAGGAAAGTTTCAACATAGTGAAAGGTTTTCAAACAAAAACAAATTTTAGGGCACAAGATTTCATACCCAGTTATCGCAGCAATTCACTTACGTCTCATTCCTCGCAGAGATTCCTCTCTCATCTCGGAGATCAAAATACTTTTCATTGGAGAGATTTAAAATGTCTCCTGCCATTGCAAAGACTTCCCATCGTAGGTTTCCAAACGTCTTCTCCTCGCAGAGGTCTAGGTTGCTGATCCTAACTGGATCACCAACTCTGTTCCCCAAAGCATAGAGCTCACTTAGTTTCATTTTGTATCTCCACTCGCAGATCGAGTTCCAAAACCAAAAAGCCCCCGTTTACGAGTTCCTTCAGTCTTAAAATAGGTGAGATCTGTTTTCCTCGGAAGCAACTGGTGATCTTCCCCCCCCCGTGTTCCCACTCTCCATTAGGGAGAGTCAAATGTGATAATGCGTCAAGTGCTCCATACATGAGACAAATGGCAGCGATAGCTTAGGTGTCCCACGAGTGGAACAAGTGGCGGGGAAGACAGTTCGTGAGCTCCAGTTAAGGAGACTGTTCTCCTATAAACACTCCGAGTGCTTAATGTTTCCTTTCGCCAAGCCCTCGTAATCCTAACTTACACATACATTTAATATCCATAGTAGTTCTTCCACTTACCCTATAACATACTTTATATGTTTTATCACTAGTAATTACTAGTTTCTCTTTAATATATATATAATATATATACTTTACATAAAAACACTTTCACATGAATCATACTAAGAAATATTATTGGCACTAAAAAAAATAAGATTATCTTTTTAATCTTATTAAACTCTTAGTGGTAAGTAAATTCCACTCACTAAGTGGGTCCTACGTGTCCAACTTGATAGTCGTCAACTGAATATTAGCTTTAAACATGACTACTCTAAATGGAGCATTACTCAAGGCTTTATACCTTATGCAACTAGTTATAAGTTTTCCCGTGTCCAAGGTCCTAAAGATGACATCCATCGTGATCAAGTAACTTCCCTTCGTTGGCCAGCCATCCATATTTCCCTTTAGTGGGTATAATAAAGTGTAATAACTCTACTTTGTATATATATATATACATTTACCACACTTTATGATACAATCGCGTGTAATCTATAAAGTTATTATTTGTAGTAATTCCTACTATAATACATATAAGCATATGTTCACTTCAATACTTTTAGAGTATTCTTCATGCACTCTTATCGGCAATTATTATTTAGTGCTATTAGTTTAGCCTTTACGACCATAGGTATAGTTTTATGAAAATTGATAGGTTGTTGGGGATTAATACTAGCGTGTGACAAAGAGTCGTTATGCTCATCCTCGGATGGTGACTTTATCACTTAAGTTAAGAGTTACTTTACTATCTAGTTATCGTAGCATTGGAATGACCCTCCGTCATTATTCACCTTCCCATACTAGGTCCAGTTGCCCGTCGTTATTAATCTCCTAACATCACTATTTACAAATTAGCAATTAGACCATATAACCTTCATGGTTCAACTGATGGGGCCTTGGCCTTGAGCTCCTTACCAGCAACCAGTATAATAATCAAATTATATTTGCAAGTAATACGTAATAAAGGAGGGATATCACAGTGTCAGAGAAGATTAAATTTAAGGAGGGTGTGGATTGCTTAAAGGATGATTCTGGGGGGATTGTTGTTGCTTTGGGGGACACTTTACATTCTGATGGGGTTTCTTCTGTAAAGGTGGATTCTGTTTTATCTGGGGGCCTTAGAGCATGTTCCCCCCGCGACAAGGTTGCTTAATGTCTATTTGTTCCCTCAATATCCATGGTTTGGGAAGAGTTACTCGAGTCAGGACTCTATCCAACTTAATTGCTACTACTCAACCTGGTATTTTGCTGCTTCAAGAGACTATGTGTGATGATGTTTCTACTATTTCAAAAGTTGTGGGGGTGCTTCCGGGATGGGAAATCTCTGCGGTTGGTGCTAATGGTATTTCTGGGGGTTTAGTTGCTGCTTGGGATCCTAGAATCTTTTCATTTTGTGTTTTTCAGACTCAATGGGGTATTCTCTTGGAGGGTTCGTGTAAGGCGACGAACCTTCCTCTAACTATTCTAAACTATTATGCTCCCTATAGAAATAGAGAGGTCTTTTGGAATGGTTTACAAAGCTCTGGGATCTTAAAATTGAACAATATGGTGGTTGCAGGTGATCTAAATTTTACTCGATTGGCTCAAGAAGTTTGGTGCTCAAAGGCACAATTGGATGATCTGGCTACCTTTTTTTATGATTTCCTTATTGATAACAATCTCATTGATGTGTGTACAAGGGTTGTGGTCCCCACCTGGTCAAATGGTCACGATGGATGTGAAGGTATCCATAAACGCCTTGATAAATTTGTGGTGAACTCCTCTCTGCTAGCAGAGTGCAATCGAAATCGTTCTTGGGGGGTTGAGTCCAAAGTCTCGGACCAATGGCCTATCTTTTTATAGCTGGAGGAGAAATTTATGGATTGTAATTATCCATTCAAGTTTGATTTCTCATGGCTTACATATCCGGAATTTGACTGTTTGGTCAGAAGTGTTTGGTTAAATTTCAGCAGTGATAGGGACTTGAATCCTGTTGATCTTTTCTGTCATAAGTTAAAGTTCCTTAAAGGTGAAGTTTCTAAATGGATACATCAGAAAAACCAAAGTGATAAACGTACTCTGGTTGAAGTGGAAACTAAGCTGCAGGAACTATATCAGCTTAATACTTTACAGCCTTTAGCTAGCCCCGAGCTAGTTTTGCTGAGGAAATTTGAAGCTGAGCATGAAAGAATCTATGTTATGGAGGAGAATGGATGGAGGTTGAAGAGTAGAGCTTTGTGGGTTAAATCGGGGGACAAAAATACTAAATTCTTTCATTCCTTCGCTTTTGCTCGAAGGAATAATAATACCATTTGGATATTGCAAGATGAGGATGGATCGATTATTTTTGGTGTTCAGGGGCTACAGTCCCAGGCTATTAAACATTTCAGTCGAGTTTTTTTCTGATGACAAGGGCTGTGATTTATCTTCACAATTGAAAGTGGCTAGATTATATCCGTGCTTTTTTAATAGGGAGGATGTTGCTGTTTTATGTTCAAAGGTGACTCTTGATGAAGTGAAAAGAACACTGAAATTGTTTTCTAAAGACAAAAGTCCAGGGCCTGATGGCTGGACTGTAGAGTTGTTTTTGCACTTTCTGGATTTAATGGGGGATGATATTGTTAAGATGGTGGAGTTTACAAGATTATAGGGATATTTATCTGGTGCTTTAAATTCCACTTTTATTACTCTTATTTCTAAAGTAAATGATTCCAAGACCTTTGTAGACTTCAAGCCCATTGTGCTTTGTAATTTTGCATATAAAATTGTCTCTAAGATCATTGCTGGGCGTCTCAAGCCGGTGTTCTCTAAGTTTATAACTCCTGAATAGTTTGGTTTCTTAGAGGATAGACAGATTCATGATGCTGTTGGCATTACACAAGAAATCCTTCATTCTATAAAGAGCAAGAAACAGAGGATCCTTCATTATGCTAAAAATGGATCTTGAGAAAGCATATGATCGAGTTAACTGGGATTTTCTGAGGATCCTCCTGATACAGATTGGTGTGCCAGCTTTAGCTATCAACTGGATTATGGCCTGTGTCAATACCATGAATATAGTTGTTTTGGTAAATGTAGCTCTTACCACATTTTTCGGTTGTTCCAGAGGAATTCGCCAACGATGCTCAATGTCACCACTTCTATTTCTATTAGTGATTGATGGTCTTAGTAGATTGATTTCTCTTGCTCATGAGCAAGGAAATTTCAAAGGGATTAAAATTACAAAAGATCTTTTTCTAACACATATTCTCTTTGTCGATGATGTGCTTTTTGTTGGGACTGCAAATGTCGAAGACTGGAGAACTCTCTCTGATATTATTAATCTCTTATGCAAAGCCTCAGGCATGAAGGTTAGCTTATCTAAGTCCTGCCTATATCAGAATCAGGTGGCTGATGATAGGATTGCTAACATTTTATCTGTCCTTCCTTATAAGTGCAATTTGATTTTGGATGGATTTACCTATTTGGGATTTCATAAAAAACCTAATGGTTATTTGGTGAAAGATTGGGTTTGGTTGATTAAGCGTTTTGAAGCAAGAGTTACTCATTGGACTTATAGGCTACTATCCATCGGTGGAAAACTAACATTGGCAAAATCTGTGTTGTTGGGGACACCAGTCTATTGGTTCTCATTGCTACCTGTCCTGTGCTCTGTTATTGGTACATTAAGGAGAATTATTACCAATTTCCTTTGGACAGGAGGTCTGAATCGTGTCAGTTTATATATGGTTGGGTGGGAGAGAATTTCTCTTCCACATTCTTGAGGTGGTTGGGGGCTTAAGGATTTGAATGCATTCAGTGCCGCATTGCGTCTTAAGAGTATGTGGAGAGCAGTATTTGGGAAATCTCTCTGGTCTCGGGTTATTCATTGCAAATATATCAAATTGAAGATCTCTTTCTAGCTTAGACAGTCCAATAAAAAGTTGAGAGGTGCATCTCTGATTTGGCGTGGATTTATGAAGAACTACTGTTGGTTTGCATATTATCTATGTTGGAAGGTTGGTAACGGATACGAGGTGGCGATAGGCGTTGATCCTGTTCTTGGGCACAAAGGAAATTATCAGTTCTCGCCTGCTTTGTCTAATTATTTGGTAAGATTGGGAAATATTACTCTTAATTCTATTGTCAAAAATGATGAATCTGGATACTAGCTTTCTGCTGGTGACTTGAGGTTACCTCAGGATCTGATTGAAGAATGGGACTCTTATATTCATGGCTTAAATGATGCTGGCATTCGTCTAACAGATGATGAGGATCTGGTGATTTGGGGGGGGTAATATGATTTCGGGCACTATCACAGCAAGATCTGCGTATGACTGTTTTATTAGGAGAAAATGCATTTTTCCTAATAATTGGTGGTTCCATAAGATCTGGAAATGGAACATACCATTGAAACTAAAATGCCTTAGTTGGTTTATGTTACTTGATCGTTTGAAGACCTGGGATAACTTGAATGGCATCGGGTGGATTGGACCAAACTGTTGCATTTTATGCAAGGCATCTCAGGAGTCTGCTTCCCATATCTTTATTAGTTGTTCCTTTGCTATGGATATTTGGCACAAACTCTCATAACAGTTTGGTATTGTTTATAAATGGAATGGTCACTCTGTAGACGCTTGTCTTCTGGATTGGTCTAGGAATTGCAAGCATTTACAAACCTTGCCCTTAAAAATATGCTGGACTATTTGGTATTTCCGTAATAAGGCTATGTTTGAAAATTTGTCTCTTAAAGTACAGGGAGCTGTTAACAGTATCCTATCATAGTTTTCTCAGTTTTAGACTGACTTGCCAGTTTCGAATCCTCGAATGGTTGGGGATTTTTATTACAGCATTAAGGATCCTATTCTATTCTTCGATGGGGCTGCAAATCTTGGAGAATGTGGTGTTGGTGATGTCATTTATCTAAACCAATTCCATCACTTTACACTTCGGCTGAAGTGTGGCACAGGTTCGATTATGAGGGCGGAACTCCTCTCATTGTGGTGTGTGATTAGAGTTGCAAATATCTTTGGCTTAGTTTCCGTGCAGATCTTTGGGGATTCACGTGTCACCATTAAATGGGCATGTGGAGAATTTGATATTAAAGTTCTGGATTTGGCTCACTGGTGTTGGAGAATTAAGAAGGAACTCAATCTTTTTGGGTTGGTGACACTGAAGCATGTTTATAGGGAACATAATGTTCTAGCTAATACATTGTCAAAACTAGCTCTTGATGGCATGGAGGATATCATTTTTTGGGAGGAATTTTGGGAGGGCAAGCTGATTGCCTCTGGATCATATGACATCTTGATTTGATGTTGTTTTGTCGTTGATGAGACATTATACTTTTGTCGTATTTATGATGTATTTTGTATAATTTTGAGGCAATCCTTTATAAGGATTGACATATGATCTATCTGGCTTATAGACAGACCTAATTGTGATATCCCTCCTTTATTACCTATTACTTGTAAATATAATTTGATTATTATACTAGTTGCTGGTGAGGAGCTCAAGGCCAAGGCCCCATCAGTTGAACCATGAAGGTTATATGGTCTAATTGCTAATTTGTAAATGGTAATGTTAGGAGATTAATAACGATGGGCAGCTGGACCTAGTATGGGAAGGTGAATAATGACGGAGGGTCATTCCAATGCTACGATAACTAGATAGTAAAGTAACTCTTAACTTAAGTGATAAAGTCATGATCCGAGGATGAGCATAATGATTCTTTGTCACACGCTAGTATTAATCCCCAGCAACCTATCAATTTTCATAAAACTATACCTATGGTCGTAAAGGCTAAACTAATAGCACTAAATAATAATTGCCGATAAGAGTGCATGAAGAATACTCTAAAAGTATTGAAGTGAACATATGCTTATATGTATTATAGTAGGAATTACTACAAATAATAACTTTATAGATTACACGCGATTGTATCATAAAGTGTGGTAAATGTATATATATATATATATATATATATATATATATATATATATATATATATATATATATTTATATTTATATTTATATATATATATATATATATATATATACAAAGTAGAGTTATTACACTTTATTATACCCACTAAAGGGAAATATGGATGGCTGGCCAACGAAGGGAAGTTACTTGATCACGATGGATGTCATCTTTAGGACCTTGGACACGGGAAAACTTATAACTAGTTGCATAAGGTCTAAAGCCTTGAGTAATGCTCCATTTAGAGTAGTCATGTTTAAAGCTAATATTCAGTTGACGACTATCAAGTTGGACACGTAGGACCCACTTAGTGAGTGGAATTTACTTACCACTAAGAGTTTAATAAGATTAAAAAGATAATCTTATTTTTTTTAGTGCTAATAATATTTCTTAGTATGATTCATGTGAAAGTATTTTTATGTAAAGTATATATATTATATATATATTAAAGAGAAACTAGTAATTACTAGTGATAAAACATATAAAGTATGTTATAGGGTAAGTGGAAGAACTACTACGGATATTAAATGTATGTGTAAGTTAGGATTGCGAGGGCTTGGCAAAAGGAAACATTAAGCACTCGGAGTGTTTATAGGAGAACGGTCTCCTTAACTAGAGCTCGCGAACTGTCTTCCCTGCCACTTGTTCCACTCATGGGACACCTAAGCTATCGCTGCCATTTGTCTCATGTATGGAGCACTCGACGCATTATCACATTGGAGTCTCCCTAATGGAGAGCGAGAACACGGGGGGGGGGGAAGATCACCAGTTGCTTCCGAGGAAAACAGATCTCACCTATTTTAAGACTGAAGGAACTCGTAAACAGGGGCTTTTTGGTTTTGGAACTCGATCTGCAAGTGGAGATACAAAAGGAATCCAAGTGAGCTCTATGCTTTGGGGAATAGAGTTGGTGATCCAGTTAGGATCAGCAACCTAGACCTCTGCGAGGAGAAGACGTTTGGAAACCTATGATGGGAAGTCTTTGCAATGGCAAGAGACATTTTAAATCTCTGCAATGAAAAGTATTTTGATCTCCGAGATGAGAGAGGAATCTCTGCGAGGAATGAGACGTAAGTGAATTGCTGCGATAACTGGGTATGAAATCTTGTGCCCTAAAATTTGTTTTTGTTTGAAAACCTTTCACTATGTTGAAACTTTCCTGAAGATCAAAGCGATCTCTGTATTAGAGGATTCCCTGCGGTTTGGTTAACGTAATTGCATGTTGAAAACTAGCGAAATGGTTTGAGCAACCTCTGTAATAGAGGAATCGTTATTTTTTTTTTGTTTTCAACATCTACGCTTCTTAATTATTGAATGATAGCAACTGGCATAATCAGTTTTCCTCTGCATGAATGATTGATATAAGTTTACTTTATAAAAAAAAGAATCTGTATATATATAAAAATTGGATCTCTGCATGCTAGCATCTGAGGATGCATGTTAAATTCATTGTTAAAGGGTATTTTAGCGTATTATCTCTACATTGGAGTATTTGTACTCCCGAATTTTCCTTCCAGAGTATTTAGCGATTGTGGAAGCTGAGATCTTTACATGGTAATGTTTACATCGATCCCTGTATGCAGCGATTTCTTTTGAAAGCCAAACCTTTGTATAATTTTTACTATCATTCTTCTTACTGGATATCTGGAAACCTTTTTCTCTTATTTACATCTCAGCACATAACCTGTGACAGAGTTAGTAGCAAGCACCGTTTCTATTATGAAACAAGATCTCGACATAAAGTATTTTAGATTTTTACATAGGAGAATCTTCGACCCGATCTCATAAGAGTTTGGTGTTCGATAACCCTGTCATGCAAGTGAAGTATGCCAGAGTTCAAAGGATTCGACAACCCTCTCATTAATTCGAGAGTTCCACTCTAATCTAGTACAATAAATAACAGAGCTTAAGTATGGAGTTTCTTGGTTGAAAGGCCCCCCTTGTTTTTATATAATGTAGGACTATCCTTTTCAGACTGCAAATAGTTGCTAAGTGTTGTTTGAGGGATTGATCGGTACCTTACATAACGACTTCATGATTACTTTTGATATAACCAATCTACATCCTAAAAGGGCTCCGGAAACGTGTGTATCAATAAGAATGATGGTTAAAACATACTGGTTGTTGTACCACTATTAACATTTAAGTGTAGCAGAAAGTTTAATGACACTTGGTTATTGTTTGTTTAAAGGAGAAATTTTATATCCTAGCTTCATCATTTGTTTAACTTATAAATAGGGAATGTCTAGATTGTTTAAGGATAGTGTAGATAGATGGTCAACTCTTGTATTTGTATGAGTTGCCCTTATAAATTCTACTTGACAAATAAAATATGTCTGCATAATTCTCTTCTATGGAAAATGCTCTTTAGAGGAGAGACCTTGAGACCTTGAGAGGTGTAAAGAAGACTCAGGCAAAAGGTGCCGCAAAGTGTAAATTTCCATTTTGAATAGAATATGTATATATGAGACAGCTTTCGTGGACGTAGCCCTAGTGAGGGTGAACCACCTTAATTTTGGTGTTGCTCTTATATATCTTATGTGTATCCCATGTGGTTGTGTTACTAGATGATTGTGATTGATTATGTTCAAAATAAATTTAGTGATATTCAATGTGAATTATAATTATGTTAGATGAAGCATCTGACCTTGCAGCATCAATTGGCTTGAAGAAACTTGCTATGGGTAAATATGGTGTATAATGTAATGCTTTCCATGTATGTATAAGTGTCCTAAGTAGAATGGATGAACTGGTTTAGATGTTGTGTTTTATAAATGAGATATAAAATAAAAATAAAAATTAGGGTGTATTTCGAGGGACATTACAAGAATACCCGGAGAAAGTGAAAATGCAAAGATTGTAAAAGTTGCCTTGCAGAATCCTTCTTTATTGATGAATAAAGATATGACGGTTTTGTGGACGTAGCCCAAGGATGGGGTGAACCACGGTATATCTTGCCTCGTTCATATGTATGATTTTAATGGTGATGTTGTTATGTATATGGTTATTTTGTGTCATATGAAATTCTTGGTAATTGATTATGGTTGCTATTTAGAATATATCATTGTTCGGCCTATGCTGTGTAACATGGGTGTATAATAATCATTTTGTATTGTCGTTTTATTTATGGAAGCATGTCGGACTTTTATTCCTCCCACAAGTACATTTCTTTGCAGAGACCATTGACGTTATGGAAATATATTTATTTCATTAATTATATAAAGGAAGAAATTTTTAAATTTTACCAAATTTACTAACTCGTTTTATTTGGAGATGTCACACTAATCATGTACTATTTGATTCAAATTTTGAATAACAGTAGTATGCTTTTTTTCGCGGGAAAAAAAAACCAGTTATATGTAAACGAAATAATGTGCATTTTCGTTTCTTTCAAGTTTAAACCAAATATATATATATATATATATATATAACGAATAACTTACTTTGTTTCCATCTAATGCCATGTGACTAAGCTTGATCGACTAACATCATTCCTATTTGTATGACCCAAATTTGTTAGATATGTTCTTTACATGAAACTTATCCCTAAGCTTCTTTGTCATAGATTTTTGAATATAAAGCTTGCTCCTATAAAGTTTAAGAAACTTAGTAATTGTTCAACGAATCTACTCCAAGAACTTATCCACTCTTGGAGTTTACAAAACTCTGATGTTTGATACCTTGCATCTCTTTTCACGTTTTTCTTTTTGGGTTTTTACTTAAAACTGGAGAACTTTGAAGTGAATCGGCAGAGGGTATATTTTTAAAGGCATACGTTTGCGAATCAATTAGTGCATTTTATCTTCAAGGGATCCCTACATATGTTTTTATTTAAATAAAAGAGAAAGAGAGCTTACAAGTTTTGTGGTTTTTGAGCATCCTCTTTAAAAGGCAACCATCAAGGAGAATAATCTACTTTCAAGGAAAATTTTAGAGGAGAAATTTAGTTTATGAGCTATTTTTCCATATTTTTTTCCAGAAAAAGATTCCTCAATTTACATTTTTTGAACTTCCTTACCTCAATTGTAGAAGAATCCAATCGTTTGAAGTAATTTAGATCTTCTCATTTCCTACAAATTATTAAACCAAGGTGTATGCGGCCTTACCTAGCTCTTATTTGACAGATAAATTCTTATAGTAAAATCAAATCGAAAATCTAGAATGAACCCCAAGTTCGAATAATTAGATCACGCGGTTTTGTAAATAAATGGAAATCTATAGTAAGGAACAAATTAACTCGGTAGACTCATCTTCATACTAGTATAGCGAAACCGTAGCTAGCTATATAGATTCATCCAACTGAATAAAAATGTTACCTGGTGAGTTGTATTGGTTCCTCATTACCGCGTATAGGGATCTTTTTCATATGGGTAAGTTGACCTATGAAACTTCCAAGTTAACCAAAGATGGAGCTTAAATAAACGTTCTCAAAAAATTTTAAACAACTATTTGTTGTCAAAAACCAATATATCCAATGAGTGTGTATGATTATTGTGACAATAACACACATTAGAGTACAAACCAACAAAATAGTGAGAAAATACCATATAGATTGTGAACTTTTAATCAACATAAGTAAACCTAGTCTTAATGGGCACAATCAAGAATTGGTTGTAATTGATGACAAATAAATACTTTTCTTTGGTGTTTGTAGGTTATAAATGTAAAACACTCACATCCAATTAGGCCAAAGTCCCCCTAAAATGAAAGAAAAATAAAGATGATTTCATGGTCCAAATCACGTTGCACTGATAAACTCAAAATGTATGTGCGTGAACTTTCAAATTTATTAAAAAAACATAAAGCTATAGCATTTCCAGCGTGGGGAAATTTTGCTTACATTATCAGTATACAACCTTACTACGGGACTAAAAATGGAAAATTTGCCACATCCTTTGAAAATAAGTGACACAACAAGGACACTAAGAGAATCCCGAAGACCTAAATCGTCCAGTAAGGCGTGTAAAGGTATAAAACAAGTTAGACAATGAGTGAGTAGACAACCATAACCCAAAAATATATATATATAAAATGATTATTCTCCATCATGAAGGCCAACCAAGGGTAATCAACCAAACTTACTTGATAGCAATGATCCAAAGGAACGCCTTCTTATGAAGCTTTTGGGTAGGGTAACTATGCATCAAACTATCATAGAAAGGATTAAAATATATGTTAGTGTCTAATTTTAGCAACAAATATATTAAAACATTACCTAGGATTTATCATACCAAATTATATAAAAGAGTAGTCAAAACAAATAGACAAAATACTTATTTCTTTAAAATATATGTTAGTGTCTAATTTTAGCAACAAATATATTAAAACATTACCTAGGATTTATCATACCAAATTATATAAAAGAGTAGTCAAAACAAATAGACAAAATACTTATTTCTTCGGTAAGGCTTTTAAATGCATCATTGGTAATATATGTGAATGAAGTTCCACTATCAATCAAGACTTTGAAACCTAATCCCTTTACTGCTGCTGAGCCAACATGAATCTCTTCCACTCCAACATAGGTTGTTGGGATGAAAAAAATCATTTCTATAGTTAAAATAAAAATGGATTCTACGAAAAAAAATAAGAATATTTCACGAATACAACTAGATAGTGAATCCATGTATAAATAGCACAAAATGAATGTAAACAATATCTCTAAATAAAATAAAAAATGAACCATACGACCATAAACCAGTACACCTCCTGCAATTATTCAGTGGCAATCCATGTTGATCATCCATTGCCTTGCAGAATTGCATGACTGACCCAAACAACATAGGTTGACAAACACAGCACAAGCTAGCTAGCCACATAGAGTTTGCTACGCTTGTGTCGTTTGCATCTCAATGGCCTCGAAAACTTCACTAGTATTAATGCACATGTTTTTAATTGAGTGAACATGGGCATCTAGGCATAGAACTTCTCAAATTTTTAGTTTGACTTATAACTACTGGACATATATTACATTTCCACACAGAAATTCGCAGAATCATTACATTTCCCCATGATAAAGATTCAATAAAGATTCAATATAACTATTGGACATATATTACATAGCCACACATTTGACTACGTGGAAAATATTGCACACGCACACATTCTTAAAATGACTATTAATGAGAGAACCACATAGAGGACTCCAAGAATAATAGCTATAAAAGGTACGAACATCTCATTCACTAGTAATAAATATTAGCAACAAAGTACAACTATTTGCACGAGGCTACAACTATCCATCCTAATCAAATTTCGATACAAACCCAAAACAGAGCACAGGGTATATTTCTAAAGGCATACGTTTGCGAATCAATTAGTGCATTTTATCTTCAAGGGATCCCTACATGTGTAATGTTTTTATTTAAATAAAATAAAAAGGGAGCTTACAAGTCTTGCGTTTTTTATCATCCTCTTTAAAAGGGAACCATCAATGAGAATAATTCGCTTTTTGAAATCAAAGAAAATTTTAGGGACGAAATTTAGTCCATGGGTTATTTTTCCATGTTTTTTTTCCAAAAAAGATTCTTCAATTTGCATTTTTTTAAGTTGTGTTTCACCCAATTTTGATGGAATAAAATTTTCACTCTAAAAATTGCCAAATTATTATATAAAGTATATAAAATCCTTAGAAATTGAAATGTTTTTAGAAAAATATTGCCAAATATCTTATAGTTGACATTTTAAGAAGTTGTAACATTCGCCATGGTTTATACACTTTTAAATAAGTATGGATCCTTAAAATCATCCCTTCTTGAAATTGCTTAACAAAAATCGATTATGTATATCAACGGCCTGATGAGGTCTTTCACCATGTGGATTGCACCCGAAAATTCTTCATCGATCCCATACCTCCATGACATTGCAATCTAGTTCATTTGATCCACAATATTAAATCAATCGATTGAATTTCAATCAAAACCCTCCACTTGAGCATCCTCTCCCTTATGCAATTCGTGCATATCCATTGGAATTTCTTTTCGAAAAATGCCCGCTTTTCATTTGTTTTCTCCTATTTTCCCTCTCAATCTCTTTTCTAATTTACTCCATTTTCTGGCTCATTTTCTTTTCCCTATTTTTTCCTCTTTTTATTTATTTTCCCTCTCTTTATTATATTTATTTTATTGTTTGAATTCTTACTTTTTTTTTAATTTGCTAATATCAATATTAATATATTAAATATAATAACTACATTAATTATATATGTATATATATATATAAACTATAATGCTATATATTAACTATATATTATTAACCAATATACTATATATTAATTTTGATATAACTTATGATATATCGATTATGTTAATATACACAACTATAATATATATAATAACTATATATTATTCAACGGAGACTTCAAATTCTGACTAGTCTAACTATTGCACTAAGAGTACTAAGATGATTTACAGTTAAGTAGATGGAACAAGCTAAATATAATGAAGCATTCTTCCATTTTTGGTATGACAAAATCCAACAATGGATAATTGCAATTTTGACAAATAATTCATAAAAACAAATTTACAATTTCATAAATTTTAACAATGCGGATGGATTCAGAGACCCCCCTAGAGGGCATGGAAGGCTTATCTACTAGAGTCCTCTTCGATTATATGATGATCATCACGCATTAAATTATTGATGGTAATGATGATGATAGCCATCCCATGACTAAATTAGTCATATTATTTGTCTCATGAGTAAATTAGTCATTTATTTTAGTCATTTTTAGTTGTGATCACTTAGTTTGACCGAAATATTTCACCGTGGTGGCCAAATTTTTTTGTTGTTTAGTCATTTATTTCCCATGGTGACCAACCTTTTTGGTCGCCTAGTCACTTATCACCCATTTTTCTACTAGTGGATATGCATGAATTTAGTGCTCATGCAAAGTTGATATTGGTGAAGCTTAGAAGCATGGTATGCCTAAATAAATCATCAAATAGTGGTTGAAATAATGAGAGAAGAAGGTCCCCATTCATGTCATCGTTCACTTCAAAGGGACCAATGCATTGCCAAGTAATTTCTTCCAATTATTATTGAAGCAACACAATGAAATTGAAAATGGAAAAAGTACATAAAGGTATGATGAAAATGGAAAACGTCAAGGCCAAAAGAGGGAGAGATGAAGATCCCTCAATCAAGGCATCAATGATTGCAAGAGGTTTGAAGCATTTTTAAATAATGTCCTTTGGAGAATGCCTAGGGACAAGGGTTCATAGTTGTATAACCATGGGAAGAATCCTAGAGGGATCCCTACAGTGAGGAGGAACATCACTTGTAATAACAAAAGCCAATGAGAAAAATATCCAAATGGAAAGGTGTTTTCTTAATCGATCTTGGAAAGTAGTAGTCATTCACATAGAGGGAGTGTGACTATAGGGCCTTTTGAAGAAACTGTATCTACTAGACTGTATATGTTCACTTAGGGTCTCTAAGGACAGATCCACAAGATTCTTGAGGAAGTTGATCAATCTATTGTTGGAGGGGGCATATTGAGAATAAATACAAGGTCACATTGATATAATATTTGTGGGGGATTGTACCTCTACATGTCACTTACTTCCATGAGCTAATGCAACAACCATGAATAAATAGGTGATCCTCGAAATGGAATCAAGCCACGGAGAGCCATGCATGGACCAAAATCTATGTATGGAAATACCCCCTTGAAAGGACCAAGGAATATCAACTCTAGGTAAAGAAACAATTTGGAGAAGGAGGCATTAAAGTCTCAGTAAATACAATAAAACCTCTGTCGGGGATTATAATAAATAGGGCATATATGAATATATAGTTCTTTACCAAAATCTCTATAGAACTCTTCTTAGCCCTTCATAAGGATACGAATGGTGATAAGAAGGGAAAATTTTAGGGGCGAAATTTATCCCATGGGCTATTTTTCGACCTTTTTTTCCAAAAATAGATTCGCCAATTTTCCTTTTTTCAAAGATGATTCTCTCAAATTCCATGGGATAATTTTTTTCTACTCTAAAAATTGCCAAACATTGTCCAAAAACTATATAATTCCTTAGACTTTTTAGTAATTTTACAAAACCATCACCGAACATTTTATGGTTGCAAATTTAAGAATTAGTAAGATTCACCAAGGTTTGATCTACACTATGAAAAAATTATGGATCCTTAAAATTTTCCCTGGTGATAAGATTCCATACTCTCTAATTTATAATATAGATTATTGTTGTTTTTAATTGATGAGTCAACTTTACAATTGTTATCACTGAAACCCTAGCAAAATATTGTAATGATATACATTTTTCACAATAACAACACAATTTGATGCAACGACGTATTTTTTTCCTTTAAAGAATAAGCTTCCTCGATCTTTAATTAAATATTAAAGATGAGTTATGACTTTTCTAGTTTGTCCGTGACTTCCAAGAATAGCTTGTGGTCTAAGAAACTATGATCCAATGGCATCTAAGCCATTAAGGCCACACAAACCCTTAGCATGGATGGATTTTAATTGTCTCATCTTAATTACCTTGCAGGGTTCGAACTCAAGTCACCACGTAGAACGAGGCTCGTCAAAACCAACCGTGCTAACAAGATTTGAATATTAAAGATAATATTTCTTTCTATATATATTTCTTTAATAAAAATCTTGAGAACAAATTTCTTTAATAACCAATTTAATTTTCACACATATAACTTTAATAGAAAACTTGATTCTTACATTGAGAGAATCTTGGACACTTACACCTACTTCTTATACATTACATTGGTATTTAATTGGAAACATAAACATTAGGTTTGTAGGGAATTCATTTTTAATTTTTTTAACTAGTACTATCATGTTGAAAATATGAATTAATTTATTTTATGCAAGGGAGTAATTTCTTAAAACTAACAATAACTTTATTAGGAATATATATTATATATATAAAAACAAGAGCTGTGTGCAGTTTAGTCCTTTCCTTTTAGGTTTAAAAATTATAAAGAACTAAAAAATGCAAGTTAATCAATCCCATTAACATTAGAATATGCACATCAAATTTCATTAATTTGGGAATTTGAAAAAAATTAATGTTCAATAAATTATATTAAAGTATCAATCTAACAAAACTAAATTACGTAGTATCGAGAAACCGATTTTTTAAATTATTTTTATCCATCATTATAAACAAGATAGAAAAACCAAAATGATATCCCTATAGAAAGCATAAGTAATAATTTTAAAGAAAATAACTTAGTGAAATTATTTGTCTCCCATCCTAGCCCATCCTTCAATCTAAAAAAGTGATTACCACTTGAGTATAAGACTCATCTAACTCCACATGGTAAAGTGGAAAGTGAACCTTGGTAATTGGCTCCAATAAAGTAATTTTACTTAATTTTCAATACACTTTATGGGTAGGAAAAATAAATTAGAATATTGAGAGCCCAAGAATCATCTTGAAATAAAAATTCAACATCTCTAGGGTTAGTGCATCTCTTTCTAAGCTTTAGTTTTTGGTAGCTTAGAGGTAAATACCCATTTATTTTCAATATTTTATGTTCAACATTATTTAAATTTGTTTGAACATAAATTAAATGGAAGTGAAAATATTTGGTCGTTTTGAATTTTGTATTTGACAAGAAATGGTGATCATCAAATTTCAACATTGATTGAACATATGAAAATGGTCTCTCTCCTACTATACTATTTTTGCATTATGTTGAGAAGCTACATAAAAAGGCCAAATATGGTCATGTATATAGTTCTTAGCCATAGTGCTAATGATAATATTGCCATAGCATTAAAGGAAGCATTCTCTAAAGTATAATATTTATCACCATTTTGATTATTGAAAATCCAAGTTATTTATTACCCTCTCTCGTAAGTACAACTTAACAAATTAATTGTCATAAACATCCCCTATGACAAAAGCAACATAGTACATCACCAATTGTAGAAATAAAATGTTGCATTGCATAACCTAGATACACTATTAAAACATAGTGCATAACTCACAATAAAGAACCAAGTACGAGTCTATCCTTGGTGGCAATGATTATTCAATGTTGGCATTGAAAGGATGCTAGTAATTAAAAGTTTAAAGGAAGCATTTGAGATATTGCTATCTATGTTCACCGTGATAATTCAAGATTCAACTTACTTATCACCCTCTTGTGTAAGTACATCATAACAAGTAGTTATCAAAATAGTGCATAAAAACCATAACAACACAGTGCATAATGAATAGTAGAGAGGCCAAATATGAGATCTCAATGATAACTTGTATGTGCATAAAATATACTACTTGGTGCAAAAAAAACATAGTACATGCTTAATGTAGAAACACCATAACAACATTACAAATATTGCAAAGATGTATTTTCCACAAAAATGCAATTTATATTTTTACAAAAATGTAATGTGAGCTTGATAAGGGAACATTATGATGAGCTATGTCATAATCTCACCAAACATCGGTGGAAAAGTTCCATTGGATCCGTTGATTTTTCATATTTTTTCATTGAGCAATTGGAGTTATGCATCCAAATCTCTTTTGGAATAACTTGCATATGTTAATTTAACAACAATAATATGTGGTGCAACTACTATTCATACATGTTTGTCATTAAAGGATAGGTTATAGACTCCAACTAGCAATTTATTCATCATGAGTGCAGTGAGTGCATTACTTTGCAGATTTCATCCATATCCATTTCCAATAGGAACACACAAGCCACTTTGTTCAAAAGGTTTCATGTAGCCAATCTATCAAGTAGTATTGTTGAAAGTGGAAGTTCTTGGAACCCTCCAACAACAATTAGGAGTTAGTCTACTAGAGAAGTTGATTGCAAATATTTCTTGGCAATGTACTATGATAAGACATTTTCTCTTATAATACTAGTCGATAGGGAGTTCACAAAGATGTTGGTGTCCTACTCAAATAATAGATGAAGGAAGTTGTAAATATATGTGATACAAATGTTAAGTTGACTCTATTTTCATATTAGGTTTTTTGTTTTTGCACAAAGAGAAGCAAGGTTGGTTTATGCATTTGATTCTATTTTCTTTCTTGAACCAACCATAGCTTTTATTATTGTTACTCCATACTTGTAGGTTGTTATTTGTCGACCAACTGAAAAGAAGATTCTTAGCATTCACCTCACACAACATTGAAGCCCCATGTTTTCCATTTAATTCATATGGATGGGCCTTTCCTTTTATAAAAAATTAACAACCTCTTGAGCCCATTTCAAGACAACGATTTCTCTATCCACACCAATCGTGAGTGCATTCACCACAATGAATTGGTTGGTCTTTAGCATTATAACAAGGGGTGTAAGCAAACAATGCAATACAACTTGCCACATTTAGGATGGGTGTCGAATTACCAAAGGTTTTTAATAGTGAGTGGTTACTATAGTAACAATGATGGCAATGCCACATATTGTTCGGGTTGTAAGACATGCCACCTACACCACAAACCTTTATAAGTAGATGTTTAAATAGTATGGATATATACAATAAAATGAAAAATAAAAATTCAATCTTTTAATTTTATTTTTGAATATTTATTATCAATTTAAATGATTTTTGAAAATTACAAAGAATAAGATTAAATCTATTTTGATTATTCGACATACTATAGAAACAAATTTAAAATAATTTAAAATAAGGAATGGACAAATCTACCAAATTTAATTAATGTAAATAGTTTAACTAAACTTCATAAATAATAAAGAAAAAAAATGCATATCAAATCCACATATCATTAAAAATAAATTTATCATAAGAAACATTTTATAAAATTTAAATTAAGAAAGTGATGAATTTATCAAAATTTAATAATGTTATTATTTTCTCATTATTTTTTAAAATTAAGAAAAAAAAACAAACTTAATCTACATATCATTAAAAACATTTAAATTTTATCATCAAAATTATTTTATAAACTTTAAATTAAGAAAGGGACCGATCTATCAAAATTTGATTGATGTTATTGATTCCAAAATTAAGAAAAAAAATCGAACTTAAACTATATATATTTTGAAAAAACATTTAATAAAATTTAAATTAATAAATCTACCAAAATTTAATGAAAAATTTATTTGATATTATTTGTTTCACCAAACACCTTAAATTAAGAAATAAAAGTGAATCAAATGCCAATATCATGACAAAACATTTAAAAAAAATACAAATTATATACATATATCATGACAAAATATTTAATAAAATTGAAGTCAATTAATGATAGAATGTACCAAAATTAAGTTTATAAAGGAAAATATACAAAGATTAATAATACATGAAAATGAAGAAACAAATATAGCGGTTGGAGAAATGGAAGTCAAAGCTTGAAGCCACAACCAACATGAACATGGTCAGAACATGGTCAATAATATTCGAAAGCAGGACACATTTAAGACGAGTCTGGAAAGCAGAGTTCTCTTACCAGCACCTAGAACCAAGGCTATCAACCTCACATCTAACAAATTGTTCTATAAAATCCTTTGGAAACCAAAACAAGAAACAAATTAGCTTCTCTGCTAATCTTGAAAATTGAAATAATCATGCAAGAGTCCACCAAAAGGTTGTACTCACCCACGCACCCACCCTTAACCAATGTGGCAAAGCAAACCTACAAACTAAAATTTGCAAACAATGGAAATATATGAATATATGCAAAGCAAACCTACAAACTAAAATTTGTAAACAATGGAAATATATGAATATATGCAGAAGAGATTACCTTGTTACATCCCCTCTGACAATTCTTTGTGCCAGACCTTCCACCACAACAGTCTTTCCAACACTAGAGTCTCCAATAAGCACAGGATTTTCTTGGTCCTCCGAGACAAAATTCTAACAACTCTCCGGATTTATTCATCTCTACCAATGACAGAGATCAAGTTTCCCACCATCTTCAACCAAATCACGGCCATATGTTTTCAAGGCCTTGAAATTAGTATCACCAGACGCAGTATCTACTTTTTTTTCCCTGAGCTTCTCCACTTCATATTTCACTCTCGATACACTCACACCTGCATCTCTGAAACAATCTGAAACTTGAGAGTCTTCTAGCACTTCAAGAATTAGATGATCTACTGCCAAGTGGGTGTCCCCTTGCGTTTTTGCCAAGACTGAGCATGCCTGATGGATTTTATCAACAAAGTGTTAGGAGGAATGTTGCATACTTTCAACCCGAAAAAATACACATAGACTTATAAATATAAAATAGAGCAAAAGTTTAATAAGGCCGTTAGACCCTCGATTTGATTGGTCAAGTAATAGTTTGATCAACGACGGATATCGAGCTGTCAATAGAAATTCTATACGGAAATTATTGGTCGACGATGCTTATGACATACAATGATGCTTACAACAGACGACGTTTTTGATCATTGAATCAAATGTTGTCGTCGGACTCGATAAGGGATAGACTTTTCTGCTCAATCCTAGTCGAAAACCACCAGATTTGTCTTCAATACCATGTATATGGGCATACACGCAATCTTGATATATTCATATAATAACGAAATCTTATGAGGATATGATTATAGTGGATGAATGGCACAGGTTTTCTCGGTTGGTTACTAGAGATGACTGCTCCCATCTCATAGTATATATGCTTTTACTAGTGTACTTGATGCTACAATCCCCAAATCAATTAATTAGTTTATCAACAGAACTACGGAATCATCTCGGCCGCTTGTAATTGCTGGTGTCAACGGATCCTACTGACGGAGGCTCTAGTTGAGTGTTATTTCGATCAACAATAGACTATAAACAGTCAATACATGTCAAATTCTATTCGTCGACGAGACAACCTGAGCAGTAAGTCAGCACATTTCTCTTGAAATTGTTCTTGAGCAGTAAGTCAGCGCATTTCTCCTAAAGTCAATGGATACAAAAGAAGAATCATTGGCTTGATAAGAAAACAATAATGAAAATCATGTTTTCACCATAGTTACCACTACCAGCTTCAAAAAGATTGATAGGTTGAAGAGGGGAAGCTAAAAAATTTCATTGCATATTAAACACTCTAAAGAAAATAGTGGTTTTCACCATAATTTAGTGTGCTCGAAAGTTCAATAAGTAAAGACTCTCTGTTTGCAGAGGAGACATTAAACATAATGGAATGGGCTCTCTATCAGTCACTACCCAATGCATAGCAAAAATTGTTTCTTACCAATTGCCAAAGACAAGGATATAATATATTAAATTACCAAAATAACCTTTTCTAATCTACAAGCTGTGAAAGCAAAGATATCTTATAGCTTAACTTACAGTTGTCAAAATATCTTAACTTACAATATCAAAGACATGATATTATAAATGCATTGATATTAGTATAAATACTTTCCTTTTAAATTCAATTATATTCAAACCCCAACAGTTCTATATTCAAAACCCAGCAGTTCAGGATTATGATGCCATTTAATCTTCAGTCATACATAGTGAAACTAGTCATGATACAAGCATGTACCTACATTACATTTCCATCTTACCAAAGAACTTTAATACTGTTGCAGATATTATGTACAATTTCTTTCCATGTAATTACTGATGGAATGTTTGGGCGGTAATGACTTATGCTCTGAATTTGTCTTACCTCATCTTTGTAGTAAATCCATAAAAGCACACACAAGCGTTGACAATCTTACAACTTGGTGACCATGCCCTCTTCTATTGGCTGATCAAAATTCTCTTCAAATGTGGCTTCCTATTGGACCATCTCTAATATATTAATCTGAACCTTAAAAGTGATTTATGTCGTTCATTTCAAATGTGGCTTCCTATTGCACTATCGTCTAAAACAACCCAGAGATCATGTTCATTATTTGCCCCTGAAAAGTGATTTATCTCAAGAGATATGGCTTTGGTTGGTGGCACTGATGCTGCAAATGAAACTGAAGTTGTCGAGAAATGTTGATTTGGTGGCCGCAGTAAGAAATCAACTTCAACTTCTCAAACTTCTCAAGGTTATGGGTAATATGCCCGGTCTTCATCACAAACTCGTCGTCTCAGAGGCCATTAGAAGGTTTGTTAATAAACAATTCATGTAGGAAATTTTGGATGCCTTTGGCAACGTAATTTGGGCAATTGCAGACTATGTTGCCTCCCTTTGACATTCAATGGCTTTCGCACTGTCACTACTTAAATCCAGTTAAGTTGCCTGTGTTGTTGGTGTCATTTTCGTTCCCTTTCATTTGCGTGTAATTTTTGATAGAATGATGTCCCGTGGAAGAGAGTGGTTTTCGTCTCTTGATATTCATTCGGAACCCTCTTCAACTCAAGTGAGATTGGGCATCTCAGAGAGCTCGACACTGTCATATCTAGCTCCATCATCGCGCCCCGCATTTTGAAAAGCCAAAACACCAAATCTATGAGCCTTTCACTGCAAATTTCTTTAGCGATTCAACCCTATATCTGATTTCTGTTGCAGATATTTGTAACAATTAGTAAGACTGGATTGCAAGGCAAGGCTGAGGAATGGCAATATAAATTCAAATGGGTATGGTGTCTTTTAATGAGTCAAAGAGTAAAGAACAGTCTATGTACAAAGACTTCAAATGTGATAATTATAATCACCATCGAATGTCAAATATTTCACCATTAGTAATTAGGGCATGTGCTTAAAGCTTCAAGATTCAAGCATCAAATATCACAAACGATCATCGTGACAATTTCAAATCAACAGTCATCGTGAGGAATCGAACAAAACAATGGACTCGTTTGAAGCCAGAAGTCGTTACTGCGTCAATTATAAAAGAAAATGTCACCGAAGATGGTGGAGGTTATATGACAATGGCTATGACAAAAGATCTTCTAGAGGATTGTGCATAAATATGTTGGAAATACTGCTTCGATATGAGGGTAAATAAGACCTCCATGCTATTGACTAGAGACATTTTTCCAAAAAAACTTAGGTTAAAACATATTAGGAAGAGTGATCAATATGAAATAGAAGGCAATTTATAATTTTATGCAGCCCCTGCTACTCGTGCAAGGGATTAATAAGACCAACAACATACGAAAAAAACAAGAATATTTAAAACGTTGGTGTATACAAAGAAAATAAATAATTCTTCTAAGTTATTTGGGCGAAATTTGGAAATCTTGCAAATTAACTTCCAAGAAATGAGAGACAATTTTAAGCAATCCTCTTTGTAAACGAGGGAAAACTGCATAGAAACTATTCCCTATCTTTGTTTCTAATAAGACTAGTGTATTACAAGAAGTTTACTATGTTAACAAATCGAATAAAAATCGATTCAATATCAAATGTAAAGAAGTTTAGATTCAGTCCATATAAAAGAAATCACCTAGTGTAATGAGGAACATGAAAAAATCAAGCATGAATTACAAGCTAAGATCATCGCAACAAAATAATAATGCACTCACATTGCAATTACGTTAAGCTTAAAACACTACAATTCCTAGATTTTTTCATAATGATGTCTTCTTAAATTCTTGATCTAAAATGCAAGTGGAAGTTTATTTCCAATAAGATTTATACATTACTCCACATCAAGATAGAAAATAATTTGTTTGACAAGTTCATCATTAACATGTATCTTATATTGTGAAATGATATTTACAGAAGCATCCTATTTTAACTATCAGTATAATTGAGTATTGGCGAAGATTGTTGGTGCCCTAGTTTACTAGTTTTTAAGACCTTCTAGAAAGTTACACTGCACGCAGTATGCCTACGTCGTGTGCAATATCTTATACATTGCTCCAACCATTTTGCAGTGCACACTCCAACCACTAGACAATACCGCGCCAACAATGATTTGATAAAGAAAGTAAAAGTAAATGTAATGGTAAAATATAAATGGTAAAATCCTATAGGTGTTAAGCAACTATAGACGTAGGTAGTTAAGGAGATTCATTAGGTTTTGATGAAAGAAAAATAAGATATATTTGTGAGAAGGAAAGAACAATTGTGTTCGAAAATATGATGTATAATTATGGCCTATGAATTGAATGAGATAATATGTTGGTTGGTTTACCCTTTAGTTTTCTATGAATGATGATGTGATTATGTTAATGTGTTGTTTAACCATAGATGGCTAGCTTTAATTCATGAATTACTTAATGTGTTAATTCATGTTTTAATGTGATTATGTTAATTCATGTTTTAATGTGATTATGTTAATTAATGTGATTATGTTAATTCATGTTTTGTTCCTGTGATTGTTGTAAATGTTTCTGGTGAGACCTTGTTCTTTTATTGTTCGTATATATTTATGGACCTTGGGTCCAAAATCGTGCCAACAATTGGTTAAATTTCAAACAAGGAAATTAGGTTTGTCATGAAAAAGATGAGGACATGACATGGAAGCCAATGAGAAAGGAGATAGTGAATTGGGTAACATAGAAAGAATAAGAATTTACTCAATTTGATACCATAAATATATAATCAACCCACAAATATGAAAACAAAGGTACATTTATTCAGACTTGCATGAAATTTTCTTTGTCGGATTTCCTTGTTCATTGCATGAATGGGTGAAAAGACAAAAATAGATTAATACAGTGTGGCAAGCTCCAAAGCCGATATCATGGGACCAAGAAATGATTATTAGATTGAAAAACCTAGATAATGTAATGCCCCATTTTTACATATTACTACGTGAACTATTATTATATGTTGTATTTGCCTCATTGTGATACTTCGTCGGTTTGACGACATTGTGGATATATAGTTCTATTATTTTGCCGATATATATGTGTGTGTGTGTGTGTGATGTTAGTATTATGATATGTAGTCATGTTTAGATATGCATCATGTGTTAATTATGTCTCATATATGCAAATTACTGAATGATGGGTACGTGGATATCGTTAAAGTTATATGTTGAATGAATAAATGTTATGCCAGGTGCATGGCAACAAGAAATGATTTGCTTATTGTTTCTTAAGGATGAAATGGATGTGTACATGTCGAGGATCTTGCACGATATTCTAGATCATATGTTGGAGACTAATTTATAGGTTAAAATGGCTAAGTGATAGTTGGATCCTACGAGGTGAGAGTGCCTTGGGGACATGGACTCTGAAAGATAAATGGTATGCAAGTGATGCATTATTTATTTTTGCGTGATTATTATGTTGTTTATCATGATGTATGGGCTGGGTAGGGTTTCAGGAAACTCAACCGCCCAGATTGGTTATATGATGACAAACTAAGTACAAGTTGCAACGCAGTTATTATGTCGGTGTGGGCATAGTCCCTTGTTCCATTAGGGGGGTGGAGGCTTTACCCAGCATTTATCCCCAAAACCCTAAGTCATGGGAGGGTTGTGCTACGACGTGCTCCCCAAGGTGTGTGATTATGACTGGTGGTTTCCTACACGGGAAGCTTGGTCGATGTAGTTGACACTTCTGCTTATGGGTTCTAACACTAGGTTTTTTAACCCAAAATCCGATGGCATAAATGTCCGATTTTTGACATCACATTGTCGACCATCCGACAAGCACCATATTTTTTTAACGTTGGTTGCACCTCATCGGATATCCCACAGTAAAATACGATGTTGGATATATGACATCCTCCAGTCGGGTATCCAACCTCTCATATTTTCCCATTCTGTTACAACGTAATTTTCCACCTTGTGAGCATCAACACTCTTTGGCCTGCACGATCTATTTTACTTACTCAGATCCACTTTATATCCTTCAGACACATTACTTCCCTATTTTTTCCCCTATACGCTAGCTGTATCACTACAGTGGGTGTAACCGCGAGTTGTATCACTATAGCCCGCAAGTAGCATGTAAAATGGTAAAAATCACTAGTTAATTACTTTTTAGTCCCAAAAAGCGGTCATAGGGTGACCTTTGGCCCGCTATTTGCCCCGAGACGCCTCGATGTGTCCTTTCACTTACCTTTGGGAGGACTATATATTGAGCACATATGACATATGGACGGGAGGAGAAGAGAGAGCAAGAGAACTCTAGTGTATTTTTTCCCTATCTTGAGTCTACACTCATTGATCCTTGTAGTTGTGAACCCTTTATGTTCACCTTCCAAACTCCTATCATAGTTTGATTTTTCCATTCCATGGAGGATTGAAGTGGTGGAGGCACAAGTGGAAAGACCCAGATCTTGGTTCAGATTGGTTTCCGACAAGAGGTCGTATCACATTGTACTTCTTGTTACTTATTAATAGAAATACTCATATTCTCGTCCATTAATGTTGTGAATGTTGTTTATACTACATTGGGTTGCATTTATTTATAATATCACGGACCATTACTATTGATGATGTTAATGTCGTTTATATATTATATGAGCTTGTTGTATATTGGCTATCAAGACTAATTTGCAGGTTCAAGTGCACGAGTTGAAAGCTCCAACGGGGATCTACATCAAACGTTTGGATTGAGGTTGGTTATATTCTTCATTATCTTAGCAATGTCATTTATATAGCATAGCATTGAGAATTGAGTTAATTTCTGGTAGTCAATTGTTTATTGTGGTCCACCCCAAGCCATAGGAAGTTTTCTCCAACACAGAAATGGCGACTCTGCTAGGGAGAACATCCATTTTTGGGGATTTTTAGGCATTAGTCCTTATTTAGAGTTGCTGTGTGTTGAGTCTCTGTGTCATTAATTGGCCGTTAGGATACTCTATAGAAAACACCATTTTTCTGAGCCATTGGACTCTTTTTCTGCTCATTTGCTTTCCTTTGTACGCGGGTGAGCCTAGTTCTTCCCGCGTCTACCCACTTCTGTCTGCACTATAGCCCACGGGTACCCACAAGTATTCCTTCGACAGTAGCGTACAACTCTGGGGGTGATTTGTTTATGGCCTTTGGTTATTACTGGGTTGATTCTGAGTGTTCCTGAGTCTTCTTTAGCCTTGTTCCTGACTGTTCCAAGCCTTGTTTGTGACCAGAACTCCTCTTTTCTCTTGGTTATGAGCCTCATTGTTTTTTACCCATTTTTAATTTTTTAGCTCATTCCATTGGCTGAGTCTTACTATTTAGGATCTGCTAGGTTGTCTAAGTGATCTCCTATTCATTTCTGTAACTAAATAGTGAGATTGTGCTTGCATTTTTCATTTCATTATATTGAAAAATACAATTTTGCATTTTGCTTTTGCTTATAAGTGAAAATACAAAAAGAAAATTACTTTTATGTACTTCACTTTGCATTGAGTGCCTGCTGCTTTCATTTAGGTTCTGCTTGTGCATTGGGAAATATAAAAGAGTTGCATTTTTATTTTGAAAACGTTGGATTGATTCTCATTCTAGTGGCATTGCTTTTATTGGATAGATGAGTTTAGAGTTTGATGATTTTGCATACTATTGAGTCATATACATCACTAGTTTCACGATCATATCCTTTGAGTAACCACAACCATTAAAATTAATGCTTAATCTTAAAATTGATTAGAACGATTTTATTTATAGGGTACACCGACTAGCATAGGTTTAGAGTCTTGGAATAGATCATTGTGAGTAAACAATCCAAGACTACTAGACGAAACATTATGTGTCTGACCAGGGAGTGGTGAAATCCATGGTATACATCGGTATTCTTAGGAAGCTCTACTCAGACCAGAGTTAAGCACGAGGTCACAGGAGGTTGGTTGCGGAGATATCCCTCCAATACTGGCAGAACGTGGGAGATATTTCCAGGGTTTTTTCGAATTTGGGGGTACCGAATTTTCATCCTCTTGTGCTTCGGGCTTAGCTACCTTCTCATACGATGGATCCCACCTGCGACTGTCCCCTTGAGCATTGGTTATATTGCGTTGACCATAGTTTCCTTACCTAGGTATCGCATAAGGTGCTTGCAATGGTTATGTTGTTTGTATCCCAAGTCAGATAGGGGTCGGAAAACACAGTTGCCGTTGTATAGGGACTTGACCCTGTGCATGCAGTGAAGTATAGGGGCTGTTATAACTGATTTTGTCACCTCCGACTATAGTTTGGGAGTCTCAGGCCTCTCCTAGGAGAGACATACCGGCTCTAGCATCGGGAGCTCATTTAGCCACTTTGTTTGTCTTCTCTTAGCTGTAGTTTCTTTAGGTGTGTGCTCTTGATTTACTGTTTTTTATCAATAGTTGGCCATTAGGTGATGATGTGATTTTATATTCTCTCCAGAGATATCGTGGCCCAGATTCCTACTCTCCGTCGATCCCGTCGGTTGGCTAGTTTACAGCTTGCCGAAATTTCACGCCGTGTTGCTAGGGGACACCGGCGGGATCCCTCCGAGTCTTTGGATTCTTATGAAACATACGTCCTAGACGTCATGACTGCACACTCTGACATGGGAGAAATCCCTACAACTTCATCGAGTAGAATCGAGCACACTTCAGTCACCCCTACTCCTCATGAGGCGTGGGGGGGTGATCCACTTGAGACCCAACCTAGTTTGTTTGGTCCGGATCCACCTGAGACCCAACCTAGTTTGTTTGGTCCGGATCCATCTGAGACCCAACCTAGTTTTTCGGTCCGGATCCACCCAAGGATGACCCATTCGATCCTTCATTTCAACATAATTATTTATACGGGATGCCAGAGTTACATGATGACCCAGGCCCTACGGTCAACCCTACCACGTTCTCATATGGTATGCCTAATTACAATACAGTTGATCCTTCCATTGCTTTTGGTAGTCATGCTGGCACTATTCATGGTGTTAACAACACTGCACCCACTGGGGGAAATACCCTTGCCAGGGGCACCACGTTGTCCACTCACACACATAGTATGGGGATCGGTCACATTCCTTCTAACAATGCAAATGTTGGAAGACAACCGCCTCCTAGGGATACCCAACCTAATAGGAACATTGTTCACAACACGACTCGCCATCCACAACCTGATACACATGCCGCTACCTGTCAACCTAGGGCCACTTTCACGAATGTTAATGCTCCTCCCAACCACAGGGGTGGACATATACCGCATACTTTTGCGTCTGCTTCCGCTACTAGTAATGCTAATGTAGGAGGTGGGAATATACCTTATCCTCATGGTCATAATGCCACCATTCCTGCTACTAGTAACACCAATGTTGGGGTTGGGAACACATCTCATGCTTATGGTCACCACATGACTGCTCACGCTAATCCTAATGCTTACGCTAGGGGTGGGAACATACTTTACCATCATGGTCATTACAACATGGTTCCCTCTATTAATAGTACGTATATGCCCCATAATTATGGTGGCAACCCTTACTACAACACAGTCGGTGCTAGCCACCAGTACAACCCACCTCAATATGGTGCCCAAAACACATAGATACCTGCTTACTCTCACACGGGTCAGGTCGGAGGAGGTTATCAACCTTATGGCCATGGTCAAGCTTATGGTCAGTCAGGTCCGTATAATCAACATCTTAATGCTCATGGTCAAGCATTTGGTCCATCTTATAATTCGGTTCCATACAACCAACCTTTTATGAGGGATTATAATCAAGCTTTCCAGCCACAGCTCCCCTTCCTTGCACGTTTGAATCTTTCGGATCTTTCAAAGCTCACGAATAATCTGGTGTGTCACGACCCTAATTAGCCTCTGGTCCCTACCAAGATCCCTTTGGAAATTCCTAAGTTTGAGGGGAAAGGTGGTGAGGATCAGGGTGATCATGTCACAACATTTCACCTTTGGTGCTTTGCCAACTCGTTGAATCACGATTTCGTTCAATTACGACTATTTCAATGCACCCTCACAGGGGCAGTTGCAAAGTGGTATGTCAAGTTTCTTGGGAACACTTATAGGGGTTTCAATGAGATCGCTTTGGTTTTCTTGGATCATTTCTAGTTGCTGGTTCGTTACGATACTGGTACTGAACTTTTGTCTACTTTCTGTCAGAATAAGGCCACACATATTTCTGACCACATTCAAAAGTGGCATTGGTGGAAGAGGTTAGTGAAAGCCGACATTCCTCCAGAGTTTCTGTTGGAATGGTTCCTCAAGTCTTTACTTCCATATATTGCTAAGGATGTTTCGATGTTCGACACTGTGACTGAGGAACAAGCCATCTTAAAAGTCCAGCACTTAGATTTGCTATACTCTCAGTCTAGCATTTTGTTCAACATTATTCCTGACGCACCGCGAACACGACATGAGCCCAAGTCAGTTCTTGGACCACATGCCGATGGCATTGTGGGATCCGCAAGTACTCGCCCTGTAGATTTGGTGGCTAATCAAATGCAAAAATTGTCGCTTAACCAGTCTACTCCCGGATAGGTTCACACCTTGTCCACTTCCACCCCGTCGTCTGATATACACAGTGTGCAATCGACGAACCCATCTGGTAACCAGCAACCTGGTGGTAAGAAGAAGGGGATAAACAACCGAAAGAGTGGAAACAATGGGAACAATAATAGTAATCACAATACCCCTCGTAAGGAGAATGCCAACTCTCCTCGGGAAGGAATAAATGCTGGTGAGTACTGTAAACCTCGGCGTAAGGTGAAATTTCCTTGTAAGCTTTGCGGGGAAGATCATCTTACTCACTTGTGTCCTTGAATTGAAGAAGCATCGAAGCATCTTGCACAGAGCCCAGCTGTGTTGAAGGATCCCCTTCCTCATCATCAAAACATGGCTTCGCATGCTCCTGCCACTGGTTATGGACCTAATGAGATTGCAATTTCTTCTTCCAATACTAGTGGTTATGGATGAGTGAATATGGTTCAATCGAAGGTTAGTGTTGCTACTCGTCAACGTGATTATGGTGCACCACAACCTAATATGGGGAGTGAGTTTCCCCCTCCTGATAATTCCCATCATATCGAGAATCCCTCTATTATGCCGCGGATACCCAAAGGTGTTCTTAAGTGCTCTATGCATAATCCCAATGCTCGAGCCACCCAGAACTACTCCATTGTAGAAGATTTGGGCCAAACTACATGTGCCATGTTGCCACAAGCATGTCCTTGTCAAAGGCATGCCCTTTTGAATGTGTTAGGATTTTAGGATGGGGCGAGTCCCAGTGTTATCAAGTTTGACACTACTGATGTTCAACCTCGCTTACCTTACCACGTGGCTTTTCAAATCCATGTGGAGTGCCTTCAGAATTTCGTCAGAAGAATGGTGGTTGACGAAGGTGCTTCCACGTCAGTGATGTCTTTAACTTGTTGGAAAGCTCTCAGCTCTCCTCCTCTACTCACATATAGGACCATGCTCATTGCATTTGACGGTCGGTCATTTAAGCCGCACGAGATTATCCCTTCCCTTGTTGTTTGCTTGGGAGGTAAACCTGTGCCTATTGAAGTCGAAGTGGTTGATGCGCCCATCGAATACAACCTTTTACTAGGTTGGAATTGGATGTACGCTATGAAAGTTGTCGCGTCTACTGTATTCAGAGTTATTTGCTTTCCACACGAAGGCAAGATTGTGACAATCGATCAACTGGATTTCATTAATCCTCTTCCCACAGCATCCACGGGATTCGTAGTCCCGCAGGTTACAGATTCTCAGCCGGCAACTGGGAACATGGGTGTTGGTATGTACCCTTCATTGATGGGATCTTATGATTTCCCTGCACCTGTTAATTTTATTGGAACCATTTTCGACAATGCATCTCCTCCTTTGCATCATGTACAATTCCAGACTTCATATTTTGATGATCCATGGACTTTACTATCCACAAGCTCTACGTCTAGAGACATTGCGCATGTCGGGATGTCTATGCCACTATCTACTACTGAGCTTGCTTATCAGGATATTCAAATAGCCACTACAGAGTCGGATCTACCCTCTTCTAAGACAAATGAGGAAGATCCTGTTACGCTTCTAGTTTGGGCAGCTGACTCATCTTGTTCGAACGATTTTCTTTATGGTACTTTACCCTTGGATGAAGCTATTATGGAGGCCATGTGTGGTAGTGAGAGGCCTTTGGAGGATATGCACCATCTATCTTATTTCCTTCCCAACCTCGATCTCGCCAAGCAAGAAGAGTTTAGGACGACTCTTGCCGAGATGGTTGGTCACCCTGTGGCTCTTTCGGGCTCACATGATATTTTCGCTGAGGGGAACATGGCTAATATTTCCTCGACTATAACGATCAACATCTCTCACACTCCCGGAAAGATTGAGAATGTTTACATCGGTGCTGATTGCTCCTCTGAGGAAGTTGCCATTTACACCGAATTGTGTACTGAAATTTGGGAAGCTTTCGCGTGGTCATATGAGGAGATGCCAGGAATGGACCCCAGTATTGTCGAACATGAGATTAGAACGTATCCTCATGCTAAACCGGTTCGGAAATACCTTCGTGCTGTTAACCCTGGGAAGGCAACAGCTATTAAGGCAAAGGTGGAAAAAATGCTCAGAGCTGGTTATCTACCCTGTCCCCCTTACCGAATGGGTGTCAAACCCCGTTCCTGTGGATAAGAAGTAGGGAACGGTCTACGTATGCACTGATTTTAGAGACCTGAATCGTGCGTGTCCGAAAGACAACTTCCCCATGCCATTCATTGATAAGATCTTGGACACTTGTGCGGGAAGTGATATTTTTTCGTTCATGGATGGCTTTTCGGGATATAAGTAGATTCAAATCAAACCTGAGGACCAACATAAGACTACTTTCATTTGTCCTTGGGGTACGTTTGCATACCGAAAAATTCCCTTCGGCCTTAAAAATGTCAGAGCTACGTTTCAGTGTGCCATGACCTATGCCTTTCATGACCTTAAAGTATAATAGAGGTTTTCTTAGATGATCTTTCCAACCATTCTTGTAAGAGAATGGACCACCCCAAGCAGCTCCGTTGGATTCTTGAACGATGTATACGCAACAAGATTCGATTGAATCCCAATAAATGCATCTTTGCGGTGAGGTTAGGTTTCCTTCTATGATTCATAGTTTCAAAAGAGGGTATTAGAGTCGATCCTCTTAAAGTTGAGGCAATACTTTGGTTTCCTCCTCTGGGTAACTTGTTTCAACTTTAGAGCCTCCAAGGGAGAGCTACTTTTTTACATCACTTTGTAGTCAATTATGCTAATGTTACCAAAGGTTTCGCACGCTTGTTGAATAAAGACACACTTTTTATCTAATATGAGCAAGCCCAACAGTCTTTCGATGCCCTTAAGAAAGCTTTGGTATCAGCCCCTGTGCTTAGTCCAGCCGACTTCGCATGATATTTTATACTTTATGTGGCTGCGTCTCAAAGATGATTGGCATGGTATTAGTTCAGGTTGATGATGTGCTCGTCGAGCATGTGATCTATTACCTTTGTCGAAATCTAGTAGATGCTGAACTGAGATATACTCATGTGGAAAAGCTAGCACTTGCAACTGTCCATGTAGTCCAATGGTTATGACACTATATTTTTCTTAGAACGAATAGAGGTGTAGCGCAAATCAATCCATTTCAGTTCGTGCTATCATGATGCCTTATAGGGGGGGAAGTACAATAAATGGATTGTGATCCTTTAGGAGTTCGATCTCGATTTTGCTTCGGCGAAGTCGGTGAAATCGTTGGTGTTTGCTAAGCTTATGTCGGAACTTTTGAGGCTTGATGAGAATGTCATCCATGAAGATTCCTTTGTGGATGAACACTTGTTTCTTATCTCGTCGGAGGACCCTTTGTATGGGGATGTCATTGTATATCTCCAAACTTTGAAGTTTCTTTCGCATTATTTGCGGGACGAGCGATGGCGTGTGAAACATTACGTTAAGTATTATACTATCATTGGTGACACTTTGTATCGCCGAGGAAAGGATTCTATTCTCCATCGTTGCTTGACTCACGAAGAAGCAGAGCATGTGATTAATGATTTCCATGCTGGGGTGTGTGGCGATCACTTATCCGGGCTTGCTACAACCCAACGTATTATGCGAGCTAGTTACTTTTGGCCTTCCATCTTTAAAGATTGTGTGAACGCTGTGAAGAGATGTCACTTGCCAGGTGTTTTCTTGGAATATATGCTCACATCCAATGCCCCTTCATCCGGTCATCATCGTCGGTCCCTTCACCAAGTGGGGGGTGGATTTCATGGATTGCAAACCAGCTTCGGTTGGGGGGCATCACCATATCATAATGGTCGTGGACTACTTTTCCAAATGGGCTAAGGCCATGCCTACCATAAGAGCCGATGGTGCTACAGCAGCCCATTTCGTGTTCAATCAAATTATCACTCGGTTCAGTATTCTGAAAGAGATTGTCACTGACCATGGCAGTCACTTTCAGAACAAAATGATCGAGGATTTTTCACTCAAGCTTGGGTTTCATCAAGAACACTCATCTTCTTACTATCCCCAAGTGAATGGTCAGGTTGAAGCAGTCAATAATTCTTTAAAGACCGTTCTCCAATGTACCATCCAACAAAGCAAGAACAACTAGCATATTATGTTATATCCTGCTTTGTGGGTGTATCGAACCGCAGTAAAGACTGCCATCGGGTTCTCACCGTTTCAGCTGGTACACAGTGTGGAGTCAATTTTATCGGTTGAATGTGAAATCCCTTCACTTAAATTGGCCATAGAGCTCCTCCCTAGTACGACGAGTATTGAGCAACGTTTAATCCACCTTGAGCAACTTGACGAGCAACGTTGAGATGCCGCCGTGGCTATAGATGCCAATAAACGTCGTGTTAAGGTTCAGTATGATAGGTCTATCCATCCTAGGCAATATGCTGAAGGTGACTTGGTCCTCTTATATGACCAAGCTAAAGAACCCCTGGGGGAAGGCAAGTTTAACCCCATGTGGCACAGTCCTTACGTTGTGAGGCGTGTCCTGGAAAAAGGAGCCTATGAATTAGAGGACTATGAGGGGAATGTCTTGAAGGAGCCTAGAAATGGGCTCTACCTCAAGCGGTATTATACTTGAACTTCTAGTTCAGCCTAATACTTTTGTATACTATTGTATAGTTTCTTGTGTACATAGTTTAGATTTCTTTTGGTTTTCGGGTCTGCTGATTCGTTTCCGTTTGATTGATAGATGTCAGCAGAATTTTCTATGTTCTTAGGATTCGTGAATGGTGCTAGTTGTCATACGCAGCACCTTGCTTCTGCTGCCTGGGTTATTTATTCACTTGACCCCCTAGTTGTGTCTTCAGGAGGTGATTGTCTTGGTCCTACGTCTAATAATGTGGTTGAGTATAGTGCCGTGATTGAGCTACTTCGGGATGCTATCTCACATGGTATCCAGTCTTTAGAAGTCTTCCTGGATTCACAACTAGTCATGTCTCAATTGAATGGTCAGTACCAGGTGAGGGATCCTACGTTACTACATAAATTCTTAAGGGTAAGACTCTTGGAATGACATTTTGTTTCAATTACATACATTCATGTTCCGAGAAGTTTTAATCATATATCTGATGCATATGTTAATCATGTCCTAGATTGGCATTTGTCACATTCATAATGAAGCACACAAATAAGAGATGCATTCATACATTTGTACATACACACATATAGTAGAACCGAAGAACCATAGTTTTTATAAATAATATGTCCAAAATGGTAGTGGCATAATACAAAACTGGAGCCCGTAGCCCTAAAAAATATACATATCGATACAAAAGTGGGACTATGAGATGTCTAATCCCTATGAGGAGGCCTAGCCTCCGCCCTGAGAGGATGTGTCTGTTAGTAATACTGTACTGCATTTGCTATATGCTACAGTAGTTGCACCCAGTTACCCGGTACCCCCACCACATGGCGCTGCATATCCTCTAGTAGCTGCGCTATCTCTATACCTGGTACCTTGTTGGCCATCCATGATAGGTTGGTCCGTAGAGTCAGTAGTGTATGCTCTGCTACAACACCTACTGCCTCATCACCCCTGCCCCGTCGATGATGTCTCGGGAAGCCTTGGGGTCTTACTGGACCCTTGTCTGCGCACAAACAATAAAACATTAATATGTGATACTACCCTCAAAAATATTTTTGCATTCACATCTATAATAAAAAATCCATAAAAATTTAATACACAAAAACCTAAAAAGAGTACTCACCCATGTCTCCAAACGTTGCATCTGGTGGAAGTCTATCCTTGCATAGGGGCAGTCATCTATAGCTATGACCTGTCGGTCCCACTAGTGAAAGAACTCCTTTGTGTATGGTGATGCCTGACAGCCACCACCCTGTCGCCTTAAGATCTCTACCCACCGGGTCAGGGGTGGGTCGTGGAGACTGTGAGGAGGGACTTCAACCCTCGGATTGATCCCCAGAACTCCCTTAACGAAGAAGCTGCATAAGATACTGCCGTATCCAAATTTTTTTGCCTCCCCTTGCTTGCATTCCGTTAACTGGGTCTTCATTGACCCCAGTAGCGTTGTGCACCAGTCAAATATCATGGGCTGCATACACTGTGACACATAGAACATCACTGGCCTGGATGCCTGGTGAAGAGCTTTTGAACCAAAAAGCTGCACTAAGTTAGCCACTATAACCTTCATGCTCATATTGACTATGGCTCTGATGGGCACCTGACTTCCCACTGCTCGAGTATTTGCAACACAATACCGCTCTATATAGTCGGGAATGGTGATCCCACCACCCACAGAACAAGATCGAAGGCTTTCCACTTCACCTTAGCGGGACAAACTAGTAATGAAGTAGATATCTTCCACTTCCAAAGTGAGTATTTTCCCGTCTAGGTTGAATTTCTGTGCATCTATGTCCAGAAATCTATCAAACGACAGAGCAATAGGTTTTGGGCCCTCAAACCCCCTATGTTTCAAAATTTATATAGCCCACATGCTTGTAACGCTTGTTGTGCAGGCACATCATTGCGGACAGCCTCATCCACAAGGTCATGTTCCCTCTCTCTCCACTCTAGAACCATCCTGGAGGAAGAAAAAGCAAAGAGTTTAGTTATTTGCATTTAAAAACTAACTTCATGGCTGTACCAGCAGGCAATTTTTCTCATAGAGGTAGGTACCTACGGTCAACTCATGCGTTGACTGCGAGTACCTTTCTTTCCCTACCCGCGACCCACATAGTTATAGCCCACGAGTACCGCTGTGACAATTTAGGGCTTGTCCACATAAAAAATTAAACCACTGAAAATTGAAATAAAAGCATTGAAATGAAAGGTATGGATGAGACTACCAACCTGCTCCTGACGGTTCGATGATCGGACGCTCGTAGCTCCCAGAATCAGCAGTTGAACTTCAAGGTGAACACTAACCATAAAACTCCAAATGGGTGAATAGTAAAAATGAATTGTAAATTGTAAATTTTTATTACTATTTATAATATTTGAAACCCACTTGTCTATAATTTTCACCCCTTTTAAGTTGTTTTGGACTAATATAATGTCTTGGAGTAGCATTCTTTTACCAGATTTCTTCGGCGAGAGTTGTTTTGGACCATTTCACGTCTACGACAGGTATATTTCACACCTGGCATATAGGTTAGATGACATTTTCACATGCATTATGCATTTGACCTTTTGACCATTTTCATAAACCCTAGGTGTGACCCCACTTCTTAACCGACACAGATCCTTCACACTGTTATAGAAGTGTCGTTATGTGGCGGTAGGTCCTTTCCAAACATGGGTACCCTTGTTAGAACCCCCGTTTGCATTATGGTTCCCATGCCGTTGTTTGTCCTTAGGATCGGGAGTCCTTTGTAGTTACGCCATGATTTTGTGATAAAGACTCATACTCTACTTTGTCTTATGCTGGCCATCTCCCATAAGGACTCCCCCATTTATATCAAGTTGTGATTGCATTGCATCATCCTGCTTGCCGCTTGAGCCTTGTGTCGGCTCCCGCTTACTCAGTTGTTAGCCTGGTTCCTGAGCACTTTTCCTTGTCGATCCCTACAGAGCTTCAATTTGTCCTTCACAATTTGATGACCTTTTGACCTTTGAGGGAACACCCCCCCCGAGTGTCCACATCCTGCATATGCTTCCTTGCATTGATCATAGGTATGTTCCACTGCTTGGGACTAGTCTTCCTGCTATTTGACACTCATTCCCTCACTTGTTGTACTATAAGCAATCTTATTCTTTTTCAAGCTTTTCCAAATATGAAAAAGACAAAAAAAATCAAATATTCCAAAAAGCCAAACGGGATTATGGTTACTACTTCTAGTTGGAAGGTGTTGTGTCTCCTTTGAACAGAGCATTCATTCCACTTTATACATTATGAGTCAGGACTATAGTTGGACCTTAGGAGCTGTACTTGTTTCTCAGTTTACTCCACCGATTGTTTAAGCTTCCAGTCATTATGGAGCTCTTTGTGATGCCTCCTGCATCGCACAGTCTATGTTGAGTCTATGCTACCTGATTCTATCCATTTGCTCATGCTCTTGTTCAAAGGAAGTCCTGAAACCAGATTCGGCCACTCCTCATACTTCTTGACTATTGCATGTCGGCCATCCTTATTGAGTTAGTCCGTTTCACCTGAGATATTCCAAATATTTCAGCGTAGCTGGTACCTCATGCTGGTTTATGGGGGATGCCTTAATGCCCTCCTTCCAGCGAGTCTCATTCCATCGACTTCAACCCATTTATTTCAGGACTTGAGACTTAGAGTTCGGTTGAGTACCTTGAGGCTTGCAGTCATTAGTGGCAGGTTCTCTCGCCATCGACAGTTTTGGGAATACATCAATGTCCCCTGATCGATGGATTCATCTTAGTGTTCGACTTAAACACATCTATTCACACTCTGATGATTGTACTTTGTGCCTTGATTCCCATTTTCATTATTGGTGGGTTATCTTGCGTCTGTTAACGGTATACATCAATGACCGATAATCAGACAATGTCACATCAAGTTCGACCTCAACTCCTTTATTCACTTGATGGGACTTGCACCATCGAGGACTTGTGTAGAAGACCCCAGGCGATAGTGGCATTTAGTATGCTACTTATGATTATGGCTTTACATCTGAGATTTCACCTCTCAGATATCAACAGTTTGTACCTCCAGTTTGCACCAGTTGTTTCCTTTTCAGCAGGAGACCATATCTTACTGTAGAGGGATCAGGGTTGTGATCACTTATGACATGTATTCACTATGTACTTCCTATTCATGGCCATTGTATCAGATCGTTGTACTATACAGACATGTATTCAGGGATACTATTGTATTATGTCGAGTGAGCTGCTCCTTCCACTTGTGTCTCCATCACTCCACTTCTGAGATTTATAATGTATTTCATCCATCGTAGCATCAGTCTCTGACCTCACACATTAGGGGGCATCTATTACAACGTAATTTTTCACCTTGTGAGCATCAGCACTCTTTGTCCTGCAAGATCCATTTTATTGACTCAGATCCACTTTGTATCCTTCAGACACATTATTTCCCTATTTTTCCCCCTGTACGCTAGTTGTATCACTGCAGTGGGAGTACCCGCGAGTTGCATCACTACAAACCATGGGTAGCATGTAAATTGGTAAAAATCACTAGTTAATTACTTTTTACCCCCAAAAAGCGGTCATAGGGTGACCTTTGGCCCTCCATTTGCCCTGAAACGCCTCGATGTGTCCTTTCACTTACCTTTGGGAGGACTATATATTGAGCACATATGGCATATGGACGGGAGGAGAAGAGAGAGCAAGAGAACTCTAGTGTATTTTTGCCCTATCTTGAATCTACACTCATTGATCCTTGTAGTTGTGAACCCTTTATGTTCACCTTCCAAACTCTTATCAGATTGGTTTCCGACAAGAGGTCATATCACATTGTACTTCTTGTTACTTATTAATAGAAATACTCATATTCTCATCCATTAATGTTGTGAATGTTGTTTATACTACATTGGGTTGCATTTACTTATAATATCATGGACCATTACTATTGATGATGTTAATGTCGTTTATATATTATATGCGCTTGTTGTATATTAGCTGTCAAGACTAATTTGCAGGTTCAAGTGCACGAGTTGAAAGCTCCAACGGGGATCTACATCAAATGTTTGGATCGAGGTTGGTTATATTCTTCATTATCTTAGCATTGTCATTTATATAGCATAGCATTGAGAATTGAGTTAATTTCTGGTAGTTAGCTGTCTGTTGTGGTCCACCCCAAGCCATAGGAAGTTTTCTCCAACACACATTCCCGTCGGATATCCGACATCTTTCAGTTGCATATCCGATAGTATATCATGCCCTAGGATGTCGGATATCCGACATTATATCATGCCATAGGATTTCAGATATCCGATAGTATATCATGCCCGAGAAGGTCGGATATCCGACAATAATCTCTTTATAAGCCATTGGATATCCGATGTCCTCTGCATAGAAAAAAGTCCAATGTCTGACGCCTTTAGCCATCGGTTTTATGGAAAAGGTGTTGGATTGTTTGTAAGGATACGTCGGATATCCGACGTCCTTTCCATAGAAAAAATTCCAATAACCAACGCCTTTAGCCGTCGGTTGTATGGAAAAAGCATCAGATTGTTTGTAAGGCTACGTTGGATATCCGATGTCCTTTACATAGAAGAAAGTCCAATATCCGATGCCTTTAGCCATCGGTTGTATGGAAAAGGTGTCGGATTGTTTGGGGGTGATCGTCGGATATCCGACAGAGTTTCTGTATTTAAAAAAAAAAAAAAAACCTCCAAGGTGATGCATGGAACCTCCCAATTGGTGAGAGTTACAAACTTGTTCACATGTATGAATTGGGTCCCACTACTCACAAATATCATGACCATCAATTGCGATTAAGGTCAATCGTGGGGAAGGATCCTAGAGAATTGATTACTTATAGTAATTTCCAAGGCATCAACCTATGGCTTATATGTCTATATGTAAAAAAATAAAATCAATTCTATCCACACTATCATAAAAATATAGTCTACTGTCCTCCATATACAAAATTATGCCTGGCCATGTCCAAAATAACAAAACTATCAATCTAAGCCAGTTCCAATACGCAAAACCAAATAAAATCAAATAAAGGACAATGGTAATGCAAGTCTAGTGGGAAAAGGAGGAAGGTTGGGTAAGCCACAACTTAGTAGTAACCTCAAGTTGCATATCAACAAATGAAATCTCAATTTTTATGGTTCCCCGAAAAGGTGGCACAAAATGAGAGCATGATTGAGAATTGACTGAGTAATCAAATGGTCCTTGGATGAAAAAACAATGACATAAGTAATAACAACAATATATTTTACAAGGCCCCTGAGGAGGCAAGGGTGGATTAACTTGAACACTTTTCATTCTCTTGAGTACAAGGGAAACTTTAGGAATCACTTTGTGTGGGGCAGCTAGCGCAAGGAAGAAGTAGCATTTAAAGTGGAGCAAGAAATCTTATTTGGGTGACCCCAACCATTGGGCTTGGAAGGATCAACATGTCAACACCTATCATCATTATCAATATGTAAAAAATGGAAAAATTCCCATGCAGGACTAGCAATTGGTAAAATGAGCAAGGCAACATTGTTTATCTCTTTCATACTAGGATGCCATTGCAAATAGGATGTGTAACCCTCCATTTTTTATGGAAATCCACATGTGATTCTGATCACACTCTTTATGGGTTGAAATTTTCATGATTATGGTGATTGAAAGTAATCCTAGGCATGTTGATGCAAAGGAAAGGCACTTTGAGGAACATGTATGGAATGTTTTGTCCTCCTAACAGCTTTGATACTCAATCTTGTGACAATTTTGTGCGTAAGGCATTAATTTTGGGCCTAATTCCCACCATAAATCAGTTATAGAAGTGATTCTTAGCACTTCTTAGTCCTAAAGCAACGTCCTCTTTCAAATTCAAGCATGATATGAAGAAATTCACTTTGCAAAATAACCGAGGATAAATCCAATTGAATTATTTTTGTTTTCACTGAGTAGGTCTCATTTAGCAAACAAGTATTTTTTGAAAGTGTCCTTCAAGCAACCAAACAACATAAAATTCTATTTATCATTTCATTCAAGTCACCGATATCAAGAAACAGTTGGTCCTTTTAATACGAAGTTCAACAAAATGACTTGACGAAGAAAGAGGAGGTAGAAATTGAGAACTTAGAAGTACTAATAAAAGGCCCAAAACAAACACAAATATCACAACAATAAATGCCAAGAAGAGAAATACCAACAATGTGACACCAAAATTGTTTATGAGGAGCAACCAAACATCACAACAAGTTCCAAGAAATTGTCAAAATTTAGATGACACACGAGTGGGTTGTAGAAAGGCAGCACCATAGCCATTCATTGAGCTCCTCTCTGTTTCAAGAGTAATTTAATATTCTCTACTGAACAGGGCCAACCACGTGAAGGCAGAATCTCTTATGGCCCCTCCCCCCCCTCACATCAATCTCACTTATCCATACCCAATGCATGTACTTGTAAAAACAATTACGTGCAAATTCATGCATATTTCATCATAAACAAACATCTACCATTCATTCAATAAAGGTTAACATTTATTAAACCATTGTTTCATTCAGTCAACACATTCATTCAATAAAAGATAACATTCAATAAACCATTCATTCATTCAGTGAACACATTGATTCAATAAAAGCTAACATTTAATAAAGGTAACAGTTTACTACACTTAATCATTAAACCATTAAACCATTCATTCATTCATGAGGCCAAAAATCATGGACGACATATTATTATAAAAAATAATTAGATAATATTTTTTCAGTCACTTCTTTTTAATTCTTCTTCTCTTTACAAAATCTCTAAGAAAATCATCTTCTAGAACTTCTCCTCCAGTTCTTGGTTCTTCATCAGCTCGTAGTGATGTCTGCATCCTAGAGTGCTCGCTACGTGGATTTTGCAGCAAGGGGTTTGGATTTGCTGCAACAATGTGAAAATGTTGCATTGATATATTTTGATATTGTAATGACAAGTATTTCATTTAAAAAAACATTACAAAGGTGTTTTTTACCCGTTGTGGCCACATCATGTTCTTCATTGTCATGTCCAGGCTCAACCTGTTCAGTGTGACCCTCTACATGCTCTGCAGTTGAAATATGGAGAAGTACAATTAATGTTCACCGTCTGTAATGCTATATATATAATCGTAGCATATCAATAAAATCATTACTAAGATTCGAAGCATGATCTTCGATTTTTTGTTGTCCTTCCTCAACATTAAGGGGATCATTGCTTTCCTGCTCAAAACAGAGTCAATATTTTATGTCAATTATTTATAATGAATAAATTGCACAAGTAATAAATATTCATTAAACTATATAGATTTTATATACCTGTGCACCAGTTGGAGTAGTACCAGAAGACTTTGTTTGCCCAGACAAGCTTTTTCAGCATTCAACAATAGCTCCAAAGCCGTGATGGAAGACAAGCTTCAAGTCTTCCTTACTGGGAACTTCTTTGAATCGTTCAGGCTACATATTTGCATAAAGTTGTTAATTTACATTTTGCGGTGCAATAAAAGGAAAAATAATTTGCAATTTATTATTTGGATGCATTATTGCTTTTTCGAAACTTACAATTTGTGCCACCAAATTGGAATAACCACTAGGCCCAAGCTTGTGCTGACCAATTTTTTCCAGACTTTCCTTTATGGCCTTTGATGTGTTTGACAGCCTATGCAAGTGTTGAAATTCATTAGATGTTCCAAATTCGATATAGAAATCAATAATAATAAGTTTTAGAATTACATTGTGGAAAGTATTGCATACCTCCCTATTCCTGGTGTTATCTTTCCTTCTTTTCTCAAAGACCTCTCCTTTCCATTGTCCACTAGAGCTTTCCACTCTCTTATTGGAATCATGGGAGGGCACTCATACCTAGGGTTCCTTTCTATGTGAACCCTATATTGGTCTTGGGCAGTCTTCATATGTTGTCCAACCTTTTCCAGGACCAAGGCTCGATCGAAGGTCTCGTTGCCGAATAGGCCAACCAACCGATTAGTGAGCTCATCTTTTAAATTTTCCGGTTGTCTATCCCACCTTGTGCAGATGGTGGGCCTGAAGATATCCAAGGACAAATCATTCAAATGTTTATAAAAAACATCATTTCCTGCAAAACGATCGTGCTATGATCATAATTAGTTGAAAAAAAATGTTTTATTTGTATATTACAATGAAATTATACAGACTAACTTGATCAACGTATATGTACCTGAGATCTTCTCTACCTTTATTGGGACGATATTTTTGTCCACCAAAAATGTTGTCTCGATTGTTTCCGTGCTAGTGACATAGGAAGATCCTAGAAATGCAGCTTTTGCAATATCAATACTAGGAGGCTCGGTGTCGACCCCTTCTTTTGGACGATCTGGTGTGCGTCAGTCACTAGCGGCCGATGCGCTCAAAGCTAGGGTTTGGGGTGTTGCGGAACGTGTTTCCGACTATTAATTTGACAACAATGGTGAAGGAGTCGATTAACGTGGAGTCATTTTCTCATGATGCGACATCTCTCCATGAGCATCACTAGGGCCAACACCGCCTTGATGACTAGTGTGAGGTCTAAAAAAATTCTGTAAATACAAACTACATTTTATAAATTCACTATCATATAAAAGTGAAAATTATAAAATTTATGAATGAATTATATTATGATTCAAGATTCTGCAACTTACTTGCAAGGTTTCAGTTCTATGATTCAACACTGCAATCCTGCCTTAAATCGCGTCTGTCTGCGGAATTTGGAATAGAAAACGAACAAGCTCCGCACTAATTTTTTCCAAGATGTTCTGTACCATCTTAACTAGGTTTGTAGCTGAACCAATTATGTCAGTATTGACAAACATCTCAGCCACTTCAAAATCTGTTGATTGTTGTGATGTTGTTTCATATAGCGATTCATTGGTCTGCATTAAAAATATATATAACAATACTGAGTTCTATCATGATAGATTCCTAAAATTATATTAACAAAACATATATATCATGATAGATTCCTAAAATTACAACTAGGTTTACCTAATTCCTGGATGATGGTGTCGTATGATCCATAGCTGGGGACTTTCCCTGATCATCTGGTCACTGCAAAAAAAAGAAGTAGAGAACATTATCATAACGAAACTAGTATACACACGAAAAATACATAACAAAATAAACATTATGATACATATTATATTGGTGCAATTCCAATGAATTATACCTGCTTCCTCGAGGACCGTGATTCACTCATCGGATCAATGGTCATAGGTGACCTGCCCTGATCTACTAATAGGGAGGTGCCCCTTACAAAACCCTAAATAAAAAACATAGAGAAAATTACCTAAACGAAACCAAAATACTCAATGAAATAATATAATAAGAAAACATTTTGACGTATAATTTAAATTGTACAATTACAATCAGGTTTACTTGTTTCCCTGAGGTTGTTGTCGTTTGATCAACAGTTGGGTGGCTTCCCCTATCAACGTTCTACATCAAATATAGATAACATTATATAAACCAAACTAATCTACTAATGAAAAAACAAAGCAAAATAAAACTATTGTTTCTTATTATATTTTTACTATTAAAAAGATGTATACCTGCTCCCTCAAGGAAGTTGTACTCCTCTGACCATCTGCTGGCGGGGATTTTCCCCGATCACTAGCCTGCGAAGTAAATATAGAAAATTTAAATGAAATAAACTTACGAAAAGTACTTAAGATGTTAAATTCATTAATAAAAGGTTGGGTAAATTGTTAGTTTTACCACTCCCATAGTAACCGTGTTTGTATCTACTCGTTTTAAATTGTAATTAATAAGCAACTCTTCCCCTGCAGATATGGATTTAATGGCACATACAAAAACACAGTTTCCTTCATGCCCCTCAAATTCGCAGTTGGGTTGCTTAATTGTAGACCCTGGTTGTGTACTGTTTATAAAGTGTGCAATATTCCTTGTGGCCTTTGGCCTTCCGTCAATGTACAACATTGCTCCTTTATTTTGATCTTTGTCTTTCAACTGTAAATAGTTTGCTGACAATCCATATCTATGCATACTTCGTTTATATTGGACCAGGCGCATCCAATATTTGTAGTTGTAATAGGGTCCAACATACTCCATCAATTCTGTACATCTGTCGTAACCGACCTTTATGCCATCCATGCAAAACAACACCAAACCATGTAATGACTGCAGTGCAATTTGATATATCCTCTAGTTCACACAAAAATATGTGTTCAATTGAGTAAGATCATTGGGTATCCATGGTTTCACTATATGTTTGTACCTCAAGGGCACCTTGATGACGCCTATTGTCTCATCATCATAGGAACATGACCCCCCTTCAGCGAGAAAAAATTCCACGCGTTTATGGAATTTTCTTCTGATCTTTTGACATCTAGCTGATAAAACTCTTGTAGACGTACTGGATGTCTCACTTTCCTCTAGCCTTCCTAAAATCCCCTCACTCAAGGAAGACAAATCTGAAAAATACCTGTTTAGTTCTCCCTACACTATGGGAAAAAGGTTTAGATATGACCTCAAGGCAAAGTGCCTCTTAAAAGGTGATGTGTGTTAGCACTAGGATTTTGCTAAGTTTTTGAAGAGGTTTCACGTGGAGAAAGGGTCTTAGGACCATGAAAAATACCGGAAGGAAGACACAGATATAAGCCTGCATTTCCCAAGTGTTGAAAACTAGAACCCTATGCAGTGAACATGGCCCTAATCGGAATCTAAGGAATCCCAAGGTTTCATGGTAGGCGGGGGTTTAAGTGAGCGGAAGAAGACCGAATGCAAAGAGAGGCGCTAAGAAACATATGAAATCTCGTATGGACATATGAGATCTACCATCAGGGGATCTACAGTCCAGAGCCTTCTTTGCAATATAAGTTGGCAAACTTTTTAAGTGGAGGTGGGTGCTAGCCGACGGACAGGTCCAAAAGAAATCAACGGTGAACGCCTCAGATCAACGACTCACAATAGGTTTGCAGATACTAATTGTGTGGAAACGGTCTCAATTCATATTTGCAAAATTTTCTTAAAGTACTACATTCTCCGACGGCCCATATTTGACAGGGCAAAGATATACGGTCCAGGTAGACTTCACAGATATTTCTTGTGGGGTAGCTCAGCAGAACCGAGATTTGCGAACAATTAAAGGAGGCACTGTTGGATGGCCAAGATCTGAGCAGGAGCCTGATCGACAACAGGTAGTGTTTCCTGAAGGTCAAAGCTGTTGTCAAGCAGCCATGTGGTGGGATTAGGGGCCACGAAAGTTGAAGGTAAGAAAGTCAAGAGGATCCGATGGCGGAGGATTGATCTGATGAATAGAAGGTCGGTGTATCTCCTCCATTGTCATAGCTGGAGGGACGATAAAGCAGGACCATTATACATAGATATAATAATCGCCTGCATGGATATTCACATCCCTGCTATCCCGTGTGCATTGAAAGGTGAAAGGATCAAACCATGCGCAACCAAGTCAGCCAACCAGAAGCTCGGGAGCTCCGCCGAGGTGTCAGGTAAACAGGTAGGCCACTCTTTTCCTCTATAATCTTTTTTGAAAGGTAGGCTCTGTAGGGCCTCCGGGTTATGAGTATTCAATAATGAACGACCGGAGAGAGGATAAAGACAATAACATTTTCGACACCATGTTACTGAACAGTACCCTGGAAAACGCCAAGAAAAAGCTAGAATCCATGAGAGCCAAAAGCAGAGATGTCCACAAGGTTTACCAGTCCTTCTTCCACCTTTTTACCACCAGTCAAACCCCAAATTGCCCTGAATTCATAGATTGGTGCTCCTGCCATTATTCTCCCAGATGCCAAGTGGTCATGAACGCCTCAAGAATAGAAATTTTGTGTTACATAGATTTCCCGACTGTCCAGAAATCCCTAGTTGTTCCCAAAGATTTCTTCCAAAAGACCTAGAGTTATCAGTTAGAAGCCTTAATTCAGCATTTCTGAAGAGACCTTGACAACCTCAAGGAGATTTTCTACCATGCCTCTTTACTCCCGGATGCCTCTGTCCCAGAAGGATCTTTCCCTGGCGAAGCCAACATGTTCAAAGAGGAATCCAGATATGGCATTTCTATGCTGTCTCAATTCTTAGGTCTAGATACCGACCATGATATAACCGAACCCTTAATGAGCCTTCTGTTCATTATTAGTACTTGTCCCCTTGAGCCATCCGACCCTGATTCACCCCTCCTGTGTGTTTGTCTAAAGTTTGATGAAGCCCTAGCCATTAGCATCCATGCCCAACTTGTATAGTTTCTGAAAGTTAGATCCTTCAGGTTCCAGTTTTATTTGTTAAAGATGTTTCTAGCAGCCAATGATGAAAACCCACAAGTTCCAGAGCTGTAGATGACCAAATATATGTGTTCTGACTACAAGATGCTCATGAACGACCTCATGGCTGAGGTTTACTTCCTGCTTTTTCAGAAGAGATTGCCAAGAGTAATACTGGAGATGAAAGATTTGCTGCAACCACCAATGGAAAAGGGGGTGGGAGATTTGTTTTTATTTAGACAGAGCACTATGATCAGAGTGTGTGGGTTTTCCCATGCCCCATATGAGCTGCCTGCTTTCCTCACTCCTAGAATACTCACCATGGAGTTCGTAAGGCAGAAGCTGAGAGTTGAGTGTGAACACTTCCTAGATGACAAAAAGTCATCTGATATAAATTTCCCCTTGATAGTGGGATTCTTTATGGTTAAGAGCAGAGCATCCCTCCCAAGCATTCAACAGATAGTGTAGAACATGGGATTCCCCTCCAAGGAAACAGTGATTTATGACCCCCATCACATACTTTCTGAAAGGAGGAAAGCAACAAATAGGAAGGGGTATGAACACTTTGAGATGGTAGGTATGGCTGAAAGAGAAAACTGGTCGGAGTATGTTGATCAAGGATAAATGAACAATGACCCCCCAGAGGCTTCCCAATCCCTGGCACCCAGTTCATCTAGTACAGTCCCAACAGTGCAAATGGTTTTGCCCCTAGTCACCATCCCAGAAAATTCTAGTCCGCAAGAAAACAACAGTCCTATGGATGTGGACAGTGGCCCTGAAAGAGATTTAAAGAGCCAGAAAGTAGAAGAAGCTGACCAATAGGTGGAAAAGATTCAGAAAGGGAAACCAAAGAAGAAACAGGTGAAATTCCTAATGCCCCATTTTGAAGTCAAAGAGCATGTCTTTGGAAAACCACCCAAGGGACCTGCTGCACTAAGCACAACTAGAGCAGAGCTGCTAGAAGGGTATGAGGAAATTTCAGACAACATTGCAGCAGAGACAAGGTTGTATGAGGAAGTAAGGAAAATATCTAAGAAGACCGTAGCCTTGGTGGCCAGTAGAAACTTGGCCCATAACACTTTAAGCCTGGATCTGGCCACTAAAAGCAAAGCCACAGAATTAAAGGTCAATCTAGAAGACATCCCAGACCCTGATCTAATCAATTTTCATAAGGAGATAGGGGAAGTGATATACAAAAAGACACTAAAATATGACTTAGAGTTGTTTAAGGAGCAATCAAATAAATCCAAGGTTCAGAATCAGATGAGGTTAGAGAAGACAGAGAACAAACAGCTAAAGGGGCAAGGGAAGAAGCTCCAAACTAAATTGTTGGCTTCAGAGCCTGAAGAAGCCAGGAGAAAAAGCGTACAGGATTTGATGGATGAAAAGGAACAAGAGATCCTGACCCTAAAAAAGAAGTTAAAGATGCCTACTGCCCAATTAGTAGATGCCCCTGAGATGGAAGAACTAGAGGGGAAGAAAGAAAATTTAGAGGAAGAATTGGTTGACTGTAAGGCCCAGCTGGTGGAACTTGGAGAAAAAGAGAAGCAGTTGCAGCTTAGCGTGGTGCTTGTAGCCACTAGTGAAAAAGTACGGAAATCCCAGTTCGAAGAACTGGAGAAGAAGATGAAGGAAAAAGCAAAAGAGCAGGAGATGGAGATCACGCCCACAATTGAAGTTGGAGACTTCTCCATAGTAGGACAGATAGCCCATGCCAGCTTGGATGATGCCAAGGTGATCAGATTGAGAAAACAAGTTGCTAACCTAAAGACTCTAAAGGACACTGCAAAAAAAGAAAAGGAGGCTTGGGAAACCAAGTACCAGGGAATGCAGGTAGATCTTGATAGGTTAAAGGAGCAAGTGATAGGACAGGAGGTATTGTAGGAAACCAATAAAATCATATGGGATGATATCATCGTACAAGTAGAAGACCAGAGGCCTTATCTGAACTTCATGGTAGATAAGGAAACTATGGTAGAGTTGTCTAAACAGGCCATGACAGTAACAAATGAAAAGCTGGATAAGAAGCCCTCCGACTATGCAGAGAATGCAGTGGAATTCCTGAGTGGTTTGTCAGAAGAGTAGGCTGCTATAGCAGGCATAAAGGACAGGGTGGCCATAATTATATGGGCCAAGAGAATAATCAACAAACATCAATAGGTGAAGGTCACCCAGTCAGGGTAGACATTCTGTCAAAACAGCTGAAGCTATTCAAGGAAGCATTCAATCCCTTGTTCAAGAAAGGCCTGGCTATGTTCTGGGAGAAGGAGGGAACCATGCTATAAAAGGAAGAGTATAAGGTTAAACTATGGGATTGCAGAATGAACCTAGAGCATTTCACAGGTATGGATCAGCCTCTGACGGGCAAGATATTAGCTGAGAAACTAACAGGAGATTTTGAGATAGCCGTGGCCTTCAAAGAAGCCAGAACACTCCACACGAGGTAAGGCGAGAATAAAGATAGGTACCTAAGGAGTTTGAGATTATTACAAAGCTTTTTGCTTGTGGAAGCATCCAGTTAGTGGGAGTGGCCAGCTGGAAGAGCATCTCCAAGATCATTTTTGTCTTTTTTGTTAAGTATAGGCGGTCATGTAGTAAAAAGAGACTTGTAAATGTAAACGGCTGTTGAGCCATTTTTTGCATCTCTCTCTTGTAGCTGTAATGGCGAATATGCCTTGATTAGGTGTCAATAGTTGGTAATTATTTTCTGTTCAAGAGAAAGTCAAGCCTGGTGCTCGAAGACATCTATAAATTCAATGTAATCAAAGGCATACGGGTTGAAAATTTTGACGCCTAAGTGTTCTCTTTGTTGAACAATTTTAAAAACTATTTTAATAGAATTGACGAAGCCTTGCTGGTGCTTTTATTCAGAGATTCATGTGTTTTTAGATTTGCAGTCTGTTTATTTCTCTTCCCATGTGATTGTGTCCCTTTCTCTCTTAATTCATTTTGTTCTGTTGTTCGTGCTTGGTTCATTGTAGTATTTGAACGGGATTCATATTGATTGTGCTCTGTTCATTTCATTCTAAGCATTCCACAACTAATTTTTGCTAAAATCGATATGGAATTCGTATGTCTATGCTCCATACTGGTGGACTGTCTATCTTTCTTCTAAATCACCAAATTAAAAAGCATCCCGACAGTAGAGTGGTGACTATCTTGCCTTTGAATGTATGCGTTTGTAGAGCATTGTTATAATTTTCACTTGATATATGTTTTGAATCCAATTCCCAATGGGAATGCATGTTGTTTTCAACCAAACCACAATTAAAAACAATTTGTTTTATCAGAAATCGGACCTTCTAAATGTGCTTGATTGGACAGCTTAAGTAATGAAGGATGGTGTGTTTCTTCCTTGTTGACAACCTTGATTATTTCCAGTTTTTCATAAGTTTAAGAGAGATCCCTCTCAGACTGTACTGGGTCAGTAGCATAAGTCTAAAGTGGTTCTGCTGTTACCCCATATTGGCTTCTCTGCAACCTAGAGGTAAGATTTGGGTGCTAACAAATTGGCACCGTTTCCGAGGAACGATTGTCTTATGAATCCCTGGGAGAATGACAAAATAATTATGAATTTCAGAGAGAAAGAAATCTTTGTGGGAAAACATAGGTTTCCAAAATATTGAAGAAGGTTGTACGTTTTTTCCCTGGCGACTCCACTCATTGATATTTACATTCAAAGGAGACTCCACTGGGGAAGATTGATGAGCGAAGTCCATTTCTAAAGATATTTCAAAGGCATCCTAGCCCCTAAAAGGATCCATACCAGAGGTAATCCTTTCTCTGAGATTCTGCTTGGAGTAGATAATCCAGAAGTCTTATTAAGGCATAGAGGTGAAAAGAATAAGGCTAGTACTTCTAACATTGAAATAACTCTGTATAAAGGGGAGTCTTATGAGTTTCATGAACTTAATCTAGAAATAGACCTTGGGAGACCTTTGATAAAGTCTAAGTCAGAATCAGATCTAAATTCAGTCAACTAAAGCTGAATAGCCTTGAGTCATATCTATCAGATCCTGTAGGGTACGATTTACAAAACATCATCAAGACTGGGATAGCCAATCCTCATATCCAGGTTCCTCAGCCATACACCAAAAACCTTGCAAATAACCCTGCTCAGAATATCCCTCCCCTTATACAAAATCCACCTATACCCATGGCTGCTAGATTTACACCTTTAGACCTGCCAATTGTTCTACATGACCTCCCTTAGAATTATTCCCAGAGGATCATCTCTTATGATGGAGAAGGGGATATTTCAGCAAATCAGCATGTAGACATATTTAAAGATTTTGCTGATTTAGAAGAAGTAGACTATGATGATGCAAAAATGAGGCTTTTTTCCCAGAGATTTTTTGGAGAGGCTGAAAAATAGTTCAGGCAGCTGCCAGATGCTTCTATCCCCGATTTTGCAGCCTTTAAGGTGTTGTTTGTAGAAAGGTGGGAGACGATAAGGAGCCCCTCACTCGTCCTGTCCTAGTATAACCATTTGACGAAAGGGAATTTTGAGTTTGTCCATGAGTTTTCTAGTAGGTTTATGAAGACATACAACTCCATCCCAGATGATATAAAACCCTCAGTGGGTGTTGCAGAGCTCCACTATGCAGATGCTTTCGAAGGGGATTTATCATGCCTGCTGAGAGAAAGAAAATTGTCCTCCCTACCTGCCATGTTAAAGGATGCCATAGTAGCGGAGGAAAACATGATGGCCTCAGGGAAATTGAAAGGGAAAGCAGAGGTGGAAAAGAAGAAAATAGAGATCCATACCTCTACCTCTACTTCATCCTCTACTAATGATGTGAAGTTTGAAATAATGATGAAGACCATGGAAAAATTAATGGATAGGTTGGCCGTAGACAACATGTTGATGTATATGTAACTTCAGAATGTATTTCACATATATGTATATTGTATTCCTATAGAGATGTTATTATTCCTCTATATGGAAGCGGTTGTATTCCTATAGAGATGTTATTATTCCTCTATACGGAAGTGTCGTCATTTATATTGTAAGTGTCGTAACTTATACTTGATGGGTTATTAGACCACCTTGTTGTGGTCGGACCTGTATAAGTCATGTGGGTCAAAGGGTTATTAGACCACCCTATTGGGGGTGGGCCATGTGGGTCAAAGGGTTATTAGACCACCCTATTGGGGGTCGCCCCAGTCAGCATTATTTTAAGTGGTTAAGTTGAGGCCGACCTAGTTGAGTAAAGGTCAAGTCAAGTTAGTGTATAAATAGAGAGTGTGTTTCTCTTATTTTACACATTCTATTCTCTCAATCACACTTGGGAGAGTGGTGCACTTGTGGAGGAGGAGGCTCTACTGCTAGGGGAAGACTATCTCTTGTATTCTAGTTGTATCATTGCTCTATCTATCTCTGAGGAAGTTATTGGGGTTTTTCACCTTTATGGTTTTCCCCAAGTAAACTCTGTGTCTCTTGTGTGCTTGCATTATTGTGTCCATGATTGATATGCTGTAGATTTGCTGTACATGTTATTCTCTCAGTTAAGATCCTAGATCAGATTGAAGTAAATTCTGAAAATTTAACATGGTATCAGAGCTAGCCTGAAAGAAGGCATGATATGGCATGTATGACACTTGTTGCACTTACGATGCTAGGGCTTGATATAGCAAAAACCAGTCATCGTAGCACTTTTGCTATAAATCCATTTTGGCGAAGTTTTCGGATGTAAAACTTTTACAGGTCGTAGATAAGATCCCCATGTACCTTGTGTCCAAAGGTCAACCTCTAATTCATTGTACTTTGTGATTTATGATCTGTGCAATATAGGGTTTCTGCCTCTTCCAGATCTGAGTCAAAATCAGGTGACCTTGGGAAAAAGGTCATAACTTGCGCTAGGGAGCTCCAAATGAAATTTCGTAAAATGTGACAGATAGCACACAGACTGTACTATATCAAGAAAACTTTTCAGAGGCCGAAGTTGAACCAGTGACACGTGGCACGCCATACAAGTTTTCTCTCTTGTATTATCCCATAAACAGGTCACGTTGCAACACTTGACATAAATCCATCTCAGAGAATCCAATTGAGGTCAGACCTATTGGTATGGAAAGATAATAGGTTGGGATATCTTAGGAATATTTTTTAGACCCTGTGGATTGAAAATTTCGGAGTTACACCAGAAACAATCAGGTACATATTTTGGTCAAAACATAATTATTTTTTAGTACCTTCATTCATGGCTTCCGGAATTTAGGGTTTTGTATAAAGTTGAAATTTTTGTAATTGGAGACCATGGCTGAATGATACTCATCAAAATAGAAATTTAGAGATCAAGATCAGAATTTTTGGTTGGGCAGAAGGCCGGGCTTGATCGGACCATAGTTCAGGACTTTGATTAGAAAAGTGGAAAATTAGGGCTTCTGCAAATGGGAATTTTTTAAATCTGTGACCACGACTGGAAGCTCCTCATAAAAATAGAAGCTTAGAGCTTTGGATCAAACCTTTTGATGGGCCAGAAGAGTGGGCTTCATCAAACCCCAGTTCGGGGTCACGTCTAGTGAATCCGGAAGTTTCAAGGCAAAATTGAGGAGTGAAACTTTGCAGTTTTCAAATTCTAAACATACCAGCTTGATTAGCTCATCAAGGCGCATATTTCTATCTTTTCGGAAGTTTGAAAAGAACATATGCTCATGGTGACATGAAGACAAAGATTCATCCATTGTCATGGATCACATAGAAGATCTACTTTCGAGGTATGTATAACTTGGTTCTACAATGGTTAACTTATGAGACATGCAGGTTACTAGCACAAGTCATTGAAGAGAACCAGAAGACATTATGCGGGTATGTTAGACATAACTAGATAGCATGCTAATCCAGGTATGTTTTTCCTATTTCAAGCTAGAATCCTACCTTGCATTAGGATCTTATACTGTTGTTTTGTTGATCATGATTATTCATGAAGTCATAGGTTTGAATAATCATGGTTGTATGCATATTATGTTTCTTACCATAATTGATGATATGACTAACCGGAAGAATCATGAAGGTATAGGTTTGAATAAGCACGGGTTTTATGCATATTATATCTCTTATCTTGATTGATGATTCAACTAACCAGAAGAGTCCTATGATCAAATAAGAATATGTATGAGTAAAAGAAGACTTCCCTGAAACCTTGAATACTAACGTTTATCATCTGTGAATGATCATGAATATACATGTTTAATATTATTGTGTTTTGATAGTATTAAGATTATACTAATAAATGTGTGATTATGTATGAGACCTCAAGGATAACACAGTGATGATACTAATAAGCATGGATAGTGATTGAGGATGGATGTAAGTTCAAGGACAGGTAATCCAGGAAGCAAAGATCAAGAGGGAGCACACTCCAGTTGTTCCTGCAAGAAAGAAAAGGAGCACACTTCAGTAGTTTCTGCAAGGATGCAGATATTCAAAGGGAGTTGACCACTTCTCACAATCCACATCAGAATGGATTTGCAAAGATTTAGAGGGAGTCCACCCAACAATCAAACAAAGATAAGTATTTGAATTGTCATTTCTTACATAGTGTTATTCAATGATGTATATGCTTATGTTCCTAATAATTAGGTTGTGTATTATGCATATTAGAATAGTTGCACTGATGAACAGTATACTACCAATATACATGGGTAAGTGGCCTATGGCACTGTACAACATTCCATTGCTACTTATCTAGAATGAAACCTCTTTTATGACATGTTAGGAGTTGTGCACACTCTTAACAATGTTTTGTTAGAGATTGGAAGGCATCTAGAAAGTTACGGAATATGGATAAATGTTGTATTGGCTAAGATAATTGCATGAGTGTATGACATATTTCTTTATGTGTAAGAATTTGTTCTGAAAACTATGAGATGTTTTCTAATCATGCAATTTAACTTGTTGTGTATTAAATATCAGATACCATCACCTACAAAAGAAGAACTACAACACTTGTTCAAGCAACAAAATTATCTATTGAAGATATTGAAGTTCCCAGGATACGGGAAGAATGCCATGATCCGTCGATCATGAAGAACGATGTTTGGGATGCGGTCCCAAGAGCTGAAGGGAAGTCTGTTGTGACTTCCAAATGGAACTATTAGATCAAGCATGCTATAGATGGTAGCATAGAGACATATAAAAGTGATGAAATAGAAGATACACCAGATGGATTTCAAGACAACTTTCTGTAGTTGAAGAAGAAGTGTATGTGGAGCAGCCACTTGGTTTTGAGACACATGATAGGGAGTCATATATGTGCAGAACTTGGTATGGTAGGATAGACAAATTTCTATCCAGTTTGGGCTTTACCAAGAGTAAAGCGGATTCCAACCTTTACTACAAGGTTGAGGAAGGCAATCCAATGACACTACTTTTGTATGCGGATGACCTGTTTATCACAGGTGAAGATAGATTGATTGCCGACATGCAGCGGGAGCTTGCTGCTGAGTTCAAGTTGAAGAAATTGGGGATGATGCACTATTTGTTTTTGGCATGGAGGTGTGGTAGAGTGCAAATAAAATATTCCTTGGACAAGGGAAGTATGCAGTAGAGATCCTGAAGAGGTTCGGGATGATGGACTGCAAGGCCATGGCCACACCTATGGCATCGAACCTAAATTTTCTGTGTGATGCTTCATCTGATCCGGTTGGTCACTGTATTGGATCCTTGATGTACCTGACGAACACGAGACCAGATATTTTCTTTGTGGTGAACACATTGAGCTAGTTCCTGACGGATCCGAGGAGTGTTCACCTGGTTGCTGTAAAGCATGTTCTGAGGTACCTGAAGGGTACAGTGGATTATGGGCTCAAGTATGAAGCGAATCAAAAGTTTAACCTACAGGGTTATGTTGATTCAGATTAGGCTGGCAGTGCTGCAGATAGGAAGAGCACATCTAGATGCTGCTTCATTAAGGGATCAGGTGTGATGTCTTGGTTTAGCAGGAAGCAGTCCTGCATAGCACTGAGTACAACTAAGGCAGAGTATGTTGCATCCTGTTCAGCTAGTTGTGAGGAAGTATGGCGATAGAAGCTACTATCTGAGTTATTTGATCTCCCGTTGGATGCTACTAGTATCTTTTGTGATAACCAGAGTTGTGTGAAGCTGTCCGAGAACCCAGTGTTTCATGAGAGGTCGAAACACATAGAGATCAAATATCACTATATCAGGGATATGGTGCAGAGAGGAGCTGTGAATCTCCTGTACATTGCGATGGATGAGCAGATTGCAGATGTGCTGATGAAGCCACTAGCCAAGGTGAAGTTCGAGTACTTCAGGGAGAGGCTTAGTGTTATTCAGATTGATGACACTTCGAGGAAGAAGTGATGGACACATTTGCAGAAGCCATTCCAAGCATGTTGGAAGGAGGATCCTTCACATGGCTGTGGATATAAGCGCTAGATGATGAGCATCAGGACAATGCTCGAGCTACTGCTCTGTATATGCATCATGTTCTATGTTGGATATGATCAGTTGGATCATTTATATGTCTATGTATGTACGCATCATGTTGGATGTTGGATATGATCATTGGATCACTTGTATGTATTTTTGTATATGCATCATGTTGGATGCTTGAACCATGTATCTGTATATGTATCAGGTGGATACGTTGTATGATCAGGTGGATCATGTATGGTGATATGTATCATGTATTTGTATTTGTATCAGGTGGATACACTGTATGATCAGGTGGATCATGTATGATGATATGTATCAGGTAGATACTTGGTATGCATCAGGTAGATGCATTGTATGATCAGGATGATCATGGATGACGAGTTTCAGGATGTTGCTCAAGATGACATGCAGCAGGACGTTGCAGTGATGATGATCAGGATGATCATGGGCATCAAGATGATGCCTCGTGCGATGATGATCTATTGGATCATGAGTATTAGGTTGATACTTGGATGTCAGAGATGATATGTGGCAGGTTGTGCAAATAGCATGTAATCAGTCCTGGGAGATCTTGCCGGTCGTGTTACGGCACATAAATGTTCCTGGGGTACTCTTTCTGGTATTGCTATGTAGTATGTAATCAGTCCTTAGATATCCGATAGGTTGACTTGTGTGCTCATAATCAGTCCTGGGATGAGGTATTACTACGGAGACATGTAATCAGTCCTGGAGATCCGAGAGGTTGAGTTGTGTGCTCGTAATTAGTCCTGGGATGCTCTTTAGAGATCTTTCCGGTCATGCTGTGGCACATAAATGTTCTTGGGATTCTCTTTAAAGGTTTTGTCTATCCACATGTAATTAGTCCTAGAGATCCGAGAGGTTGAGCTGTGTGCTCGTAATAAGTCCTGGGATGCTCTTTAGAGATCTTGTCGGTTGGGCCGTAGCACATAAATGTTCCTGGGATGCTCTTTAAAGGTATTGTGGAGGAGATGCATGTAATCAGTCCTGGGAGATCTTGCCGGTCGTGCTTAGGAACGTAAATGTTCCTGGGATACTCTTTCTGGTATTGCATCCGCACATAAAATTAGACCTGAGAGGCCACCTCTATCAGACCGTCCGCACAGATGATGAAGACCTGCAGGTGGTGGGCCTACATCCAGTATCAAAAAGGACTGGCTCTGTAGAACTTCCTTAGACGAGTAGATTCAAAGATTGATTTAGATAGCAGCAGCAGTGATGATGATGATGACTCGATGACGATTATCCAGTGACGATGATCCAGAGAAGAAGACTTGTGCTAGAAGACCTGTGTCGAGAAATACCTTCCTAGTTAAGAGGGAGTGTTGATGTATATGTAACTTTGGAATGTATTTCACATATATGTATATTGTATTCCTATAGAGATGTTATTATTCCTCTATACGGAAGTGTCGTCATTTATATTGTAAGTGTCGTAACTTATACTTGATGGCTTATTAGACCACCTCGTTTGGGTCGGTCCTATATAAGTCATGTGGATCAAAGGGTTATTAGACCATCCTAGTGGGGGTCGGCCCAGTCACCATTATGTTAAGTGGTTAAGTTGAGGCTGACCTAGTTGAGTAAAGGTCAAGTCAAGTTAGTGTATAAATAGAGAGTGTGTCTCTCTCATTTTACACATTCTATTCTCTCACTCACACTTGGGAGAGTGGTGCACTTGTGGAGGAGGAGGCTCTGCTGCTAGGAGAAGACTATCTCTTGTATTCTGGTTGTATCATTGCTCTATCTATCTCTGAGGAAGTTATTGGGGTTTTTCACCTTTATGGTTTTCCCCAAGTAAACTCTATGTCTCTTGTGTGCTTGCATTATTGTGTCCATGATTGATATGTTGTAGATTTTCTATACATGTTGTTCTCTCAGTTAAGATCCTAGATCAGATTGAAGTAAATTCTGAAAATTTAACACAACAAGCCTCCTAATAGAGATCAGTCTGAGAATCAGGTGAGGAATCCAAATTTTAGAAGACCACCTCCCTAGAGAAATCAAAGGAACCCTGATGACCTGCAAATAAGGCCCCCTTTCCCTTAGACTATGGTGGATGAGGAAGGACCAGAAGACCCAATGAATGAGCAGATTCATCTTTTTGATACCCTAGACCATGAGATATATATGATTGAAAGGGAGCATGATTTTTTTACCAAGGGAGATTCTACTTCCGATCCGGAATTGGATTCAGAGCAGTATCAGATGGGCTATCAAAATGCAGTAGATGACTTCCAAAGGAAACTGAAGCTAAGGAATAGGGAGGTTAGTGTGACCAAGGGAAAACCTAGTTTGGACCAGCCTTCTAACGCCCAACAAAACCCTGATAAGAAGAAAGAGAAGCCACACGAAGCTGTTGTACTGAGGGGCCCAAAAAATCCAAAATAAAAGTAGCAAGAGGACACTGCACATAAGAATTCAGAGAATAGGGAGCAACAACGCAAGGATCCTAGGTAGCCTAAACATGCAGACCTATGTAAAGCAATTTCATCCTTCAGTCTGAAGACTGAGCTATCAAAGGTAAAGATATATATCCCTTTCAATGAGATATTAAAGAACAATGAATATAGGGAGAAGATCACCAAAATGTTTAGTGGTCAGGATGATTGTCAGCAGGATATTTTAGAAGTAAATGATGATGGTCCAACAATTGTTTTTGGGCCCAAGCTTGAGGAAGAAGACGATGAGGATGTTCCCCCATTCTGTTTAAGTTTAAATGTTCATGACATGACTCTACACAATGCACTAATAGACTCTGGTGCCTCCCACAACGTAATGCAAAAATCGGTGGTGGAAGAATTGGGTCTAGAAATTACCAGGCCTTACAAGGATCTCTACTCTTTTGACTCCAGGAAGGTCAAATGTTTGGGGTTGATAAAATATATGGTGGTGACATTGAAACAACTCCCAACTAAAAGCATTATGATGGACATATTGGTGGCTGACATCCCATCCAAGTTTGGCATGCTATTGTCTAGATCTTGGGCATCGAAGCTGAGGGAGAACATGCAGCTAGATTTTTCTTATGCCACCATTCCATTATTTGGGGGAAACATGAGACTGTACAGGGAGAAAAGATTGGCTTACATGGTCAGCAGTTAAAGAAAAACTGAGAATCATCCCATCTATTATGTTGATACAAATTTAGGGTCATTTATTTTCTTTAATGATGGACCTAGAATAGATTCTAAAGTCCCTATACACCTGGAAGTGGTGGAGGACAAGGAGTTTGCAGCGAGACATGAGGCTCTAGAAAGGAAGAAAAATGAAGCAGGATTGTGGAAGATGTATTTTGATGGGTCTTTGAGCAAAAATGGAACAGGAGCAGTAGTCTGTATTATCCCTCCCGACCTAGAATTTAAGGCCCTGTCATACAAGTTAACGTTTGAATGTACCAACAATGTGGCAGAATATGAAGCTTTATTATTGATCCTGCAGGCTTTGAAGGAATTGGAAGCAAAAAGGATACATGTGTTTGGAGACTCTGAATTGGTAATAAACTAGGCAAATGATAGCTATCAAACAAAGCATCCTAGGATGAGGGCCTATAGAAACAAAGTGTGGGATATGTTTGGTAACTACTTTTCAGAGCATAAGATCACCGTGATACCCAGGATAGAAAACCAGGTGGAAGATTCTTTAGCCACTATAGCTAGGGGTTTCAAAACCCCAATCTATTCTCAGACAACGTATGAGGTGGAGGTAGTGAACAGGCCATCAATCCCTGATAATTCCAAATATTGGCAAGTGTTTGATGACAACCTGCAGATAAGAAGATTTATGGAATTGACTGATGAGTTCGTCAATACCCAGATCGACGCCGAGAATGAAAATATGGAATGTCTCCAAGAAGGTCAAGAGTAGGCCGAAGAGGAGGAAACTGGAGGTAGGAAATGGAAAAACATGATGGGGGGTAAAGACATTATCTAGTCGAAAAGAAATCATATCCCCAAAGGCCTGATACCTCTGGAGAAGTTGTTTGACCAAAATGAAGTGGCTAAAAACCCCAAAGTCGAACCTAATAGTGACGTTGTAGAAGATCAGAACCTGGGCACGACAGAAGAGCCTCGAATTGTGAAGTTGTCTAAGAAATTGCCTGGTACAAAGAAGGAGCAGTATGTGAATTTAATGAAGAAGTATTATGATGCATTCGCTTGGAGCTATGAGGACCTAAAGGAGTATGACACCTCCATTATACAACATTCGATTCCAATCAATCCTGGAGAGAAACATTTCAGGTAGAAGCTGAGAAGGATCAACCCTAAGTTACTACCTGTGATAGAAAAGGAAGTTAGGAAGCTTTTCAATGCCAAAATCATTATCACCCTGAGATTTTCCAAGTGGGTAGCCAATCTAGTTCTAGTCAGGAAAAAGAATGTAGAGATAAGGATCTACATAGACTTCGGGAACCTGAATAGGGTGTCATTGAAAGATAACTACCCCCTTCCTAAGATGGATCATATTTTACAAAAAGTGGTAGGAGCAGAGAGGATCTCTACCATGGATGGATTTTCAGGATACAATCAAGTCAAAGTATGCCCCGAAGATCAAGAAAAGACTACTTTCACCACCCCCTAGGGCACCTTCATGTATGCAAAGATGCCTTTTGGGCTAATGAATGTTGGGGCCACATTCCAACGTGCAATGGACATAGCCTTTGCTAAAGAGAAGGACAAGTTTGTGGTAGTGTATATGGATGACATAAATGTCTACTCCAAGTTTGATGAAGAACACCTTAAGCATTTGGAAAGGGTTTTCATCAAATGTAGGAAATATGGTATCTCTCTTAACCCAAAGAAGTCCCCTTTTGCATTGGAAGAAGCTAAGCTCCCGGGACACATCATATCTAAGGAATGAGAATTGACCCTAAAACGGTTAGTGCTATTCAGAAAGTTGGGGAGCCAAGGAGTAAGAAGGAGGTGCAATCCTTCTTTGGGAAGGTAGGCTTCCTGAGAAGGTTTATTCCAAGTTTTGCCAAAATAATGAGAAGCATCACTAACATGCTGAGAAAAGAAAATCAGATAAAATGGACTGAAGAGGCCAGGGAATCCTTTAAAGGTATCAAGAAAGCTATCACCGAAGTCCCTGTCCTAGCCAACCCAGATTTTTCCAAAGAATTCCTGATTTTTTCCTATGCATCCGAACATACAATAGCAGGGGTCCTATTTACAGAAGAATGATTAAAATGCCGAGCAACCCATTTCCTTTTTCAGGAGAGTGTTGAGAGATGGGGAGCTCAAGTATGACATAATGGAGAAGCAAGCATATGCTTTTGTAAAGGCATTTCCGAGTTTACATCTTGCATTCACATATTATCGCGCATGTCCCTAATAATGTTGTGAAGAATATCATTTCCCAGCCCGACCTTGAAGGGAGGAGAGCCAAATGGATTGCTATGCTATTAGAATACGACCTGGAAATAAAGCCTACTAAACTGATCAAGGGGCAAGGGTTAGAAAAGTTGTGGACTGAGGAAAATTGTGAACCCCTGGAGTTGAATTTCCTATCCAGCGACTCAAACCAGTTAGACGCGGGCTTATAGGTATCACTTGATTTTTCTATGTCTCCTTGTATTCCGATATTGTGTATGTGCTGCAAAATTTGCAGGCTCTTGTAGGTTTGAGCAAGACAAGGGCCCGATCTGTCAAGATAAAAGATGCAAAATTCTGTGTAATGAATCAATACGTCTATTGGAAGGACCCAGGTGGTGTACTGCTTAATTGTCTATTAGACGACGAAGCTCAGCAGACTGTGAAATATTTTCATAAGGGGGACTGTGGAGGTCATCACTCTTGGAAGGTGACAACCAACAAGATCTTGAGGGATGGATTCTATTGTCCTTCTCTGTTTGTCGATGTATACAAGGAAACTGTTACATGCCACCAATGTCAGGTCTTTGAAGGAAAAAGGAAGCTGGCCTCACTTCCCTTAAACCCAATCTCAGTTGAAGCACATTTTCAGCAATGGGGATTAGACTTCATTGGCAAAATAAACCCAAATTCCTCTGTCCACCACAAGTGGATCCTCACATCCATAGATTATTTTACTAAATGGATCGAGGCCATACCCACTAGGAGAGCAACAGAGAATGTTATTATGGATTTCTTGGAAGATAACATCCTATCCAGATTTGGTTTCCCTAGGAGGATAGTGACTGATAATGTTGATGCCTTTAAGTGCAAGAAAATGATAAAATTCTATCATAAGTACCATATAAGCTTGAACCACTCCACTGCATACTATCCACAGGAAAATGGACTGGCAGAATATTCCAACAAAATCTTGGTGAGAATAATTAAGAAATTGCTGGAAGAGAACAAGAAATCCTAGCACACTAAATTGAGATATGTTGTGTGGGCTAATAGGATCAGTACCAAGAGGGCCATCAGGATGTCTCCATTTCAGTTGGTATATGGAGCTAAGGTGATTTTTCCAGCATCCCTAGGGTTTCCAGTCATGAGATTGTTGTAGGGGGAGGAAGAAGAACCAAACCATGTACAGAGGAGGATAAACCAGATTATTGAGCTGAGTGAGCTTAGAGACAGAACCTATGACAAAGTACAGAGGCACTAGGAAAAGATGAAGGGTACCTTCGAAAGGAAGGTGAAGGAGGAGTTTTTTCAAGTGAATTATTTAGTTTTGAAATAGGATGCTCCCAGAGAAGATAAGCATGGAAAGTTTGACCATATGTGGGTTGTCCCATATGTGATTTCGGCTAACAGGGGGCTGAAATCGTTCATCTTGGAGCATCAGGATGGGTCTCCACTGCCAGGAGGTCCAATCAATGGAAGGTTTTTAAAGCACTACATGTCCTGAAGTAGGCAGGTAATCTCTATATTATAGCTTGTACATATTTATATTTTTCAGTTAGTTCAAATAATGATGACAACCCTGAGGATTTGAAGCCCGAAGTGGTCCAGGTGGATATTGGTGGCCACCCACCTTTCCAACTGGCTCAAAATAGTTTTATGGCAATTTTGGTATTGTACTATTTTTAGCAGTTTTTCGGGTTCTGAACTTCCGGGGCCATTTTGAGGCCCTAAACGACCTTTTTGGCGATTTGGAAGGCCAAATGTTTGCCTTTGGCATACTTTTGGCCCCATTCGAAAGTTTTAAATCTCGGATTGACCTTTCCAACGGGCTACCGAGCGCCCCAAACGGAGATCGTATGCAAAAGTTACGACCCCGGGAAGTTGATGTACTAACTTACCCAAACGGGGCCCGCATGAATTTTGGCGCTTCATCTCCTAGGGTTAGGTTTTTGGATGTCTAGGGTTTTTGACATTCCTGTTTATTGTAAAAGGCCTTGAGAGCCTCATTGTAACCATCTTCTTGCGAAATGAGCACAGTTGTCACATCTCTTCTCAGAGATAAGCCGCCACCATTCCCGCAAGCTTGTTTTCCGCTACATTTTACAGTTCTAGCTTATTTCCTTATTGAATAGAAAACCAGTTTTACTGTATCTCTGTTATTTTGTGTTAAGCATCTGATAATAATCTGTATTCATTTCGTTCAGCTCACAAAATCTGGATCACGGAGTGAAGGCCCTAAGGTCCGACAAGGGTAGCCACAGTCTATGTTCTTTGTTTTTGTTTGCATGCTCAGATGAAGTTAAGCGAGGTGAGACTTGGAGGTTTTTCCAAATGGATAAGGCACTGGTCTACGAAGGTTCTTTGCCACCTTGTAGGGAGGATGGCATCCCCAATAGGAGCCAGTTGTTAGCACTAGGATTGTGCTAAGTTTTTGAAGAGGTTTCATGTGGATAAAGGGTCGTAGGACCATGAAACATCCCCGAAGGAAGACACAGATATAAGCCTACATTCCCCAAGTGTTGAAAACCAGAACCCCATGTAGTGAACATGGCCCTAAAAGGAATTTGAGGAAGCCCAAGGTTTCATGGTAGGCGGGGGTTTAAGTCAGCAGCAAAAGACCGAATGCAAATAGAGGTGCTAAGAAACATATGAAATCCAGTATGGACGGATGAGATCTACCATCAGGGGATATATGGTCGGGAGCCTTTTTCACGATATAAGTTGGAAGACTTTTTAAGCGGAGGTGGGTGCTAGTCGACGAATAGGTCCAAAAGCAATCAATGGTGAATGCCTCAGATCAACGGCTCACAATAGGTTCGCAGATACTACTTGTGCGGAAACAGTCGCAATTCATATTTGCGAACTTTTCTTAAAGTACTACATTCTCCGACGGCCCAGATTTGACAGAGCAAAGATCTACTGTCCACATAGAATTCGAAGATATTACTTGTGCGGCAGCTTAGTAGAACTGAGATTTGCAAACAATTAAAGGAGGTGCCGTTGGATGGCCAAGATCTAAGTAGGATCCTGATCTACGGTAGGAAGTGTTTCCCGAAGGTCAAAGGTGTTGTCAAGCAGTCGTGTGGCGAGATTGGGGGCCACGAAAGTCAAAGGTAATAAAGTCAATAGGATCTGAAAGCGGATGATTGATCTGATGAATAGAAGGCCGGTGTAGCTCCTCCATCGTCATAGCTGGAGGGATGATAAAGTAGGACCACTATATATAGATATAATACTCGCTTGGGTGGATATTTGCATCCCTGCTATCCCGTGTGTGTTGAAAGGTGAAAGGATCAAACCGTGCGCAACCAGGTCAGCCAACCAGAAGCTCAGGAGCTCCGCCTAGGTGTCAGGAAGACAGGTAGGCCACTCTTTTCCTCTGTAATCCTTTTTGAATGGTAGTCTCTGTAGGGCCTTCGAGTTATGAGTCTTCAAGAATGAACGACCGGATAGAGGATAAAGACAATGACATTTTCGACACCATGTTACTGAACAATACCCTGGAAAATGCCAAGGAAAAGCTAGAAGCCATGAGAGCCCAAAGCAGAGATGTCCACAAGGTTTACGAGTCCTTCTTACACCTTTCTACCACCAGTCAAACCCCAAATTTCCCTGAATTCGTAGATTGGTGCTCTCGCCATTATTCTCCCAGATGCTGAGCAGTCATGAACGCCGCAGGAATAGACATTTTGTGTTACATAGATGCCTCGACTGTCCAGAAAGCCCTAGCCGTTCCCGAATATTTCTTCAAAAGACCTAGAGTTATCAGTTAGAATCCCTAATTCAACATTTTCGAACAGACCCTGACAACCCCAAGGAGAGTTTCTACCATGCCTCTTTACTCCCGGATGCCTCTGTCCTAGCAAGCTCTTTCCCTGGCGAAGCCAGCATGTTGAAAGAGGAATCGAGATATGTGATTTCTATGCTATCTCAATTCTCAGGGCTAGATACCCACCATGATATAACCGAACCCTTAATTACCCTTTTGTTCATTATCAGTACTTGTCCCCTTGAGCCGTCCAACCCTAATTCACCCCCCCTGTGTGCTTGTCTAAAGTTTGACGAAGCCCTAGCCATTAACATCCATGCCCAACTTGTAGAGTTTCTGAAATTTAGATCCTTCAGGTTCCAGTCGTATTTGTTAAAGATCTTCCTAGCAGCCAATGATGAAACCCACAAGTTCCAGAGCTGTAGATGACCAAAGAGATGTATTCGGACTACAAGATGTTCATGAACGACCTCATGGCTGAGGTTTACTTCCTTTTTTTTCAGAAGAGATTGCCAAGAGTAATACCAGAGATGAAAGATTTGTTGCAAGCACAAATGGAAAAGGGGGTGGGAGATTAGTTTTTATTTAGATATAGCACTATGATCAGAGTGTATGGGTTTTCCCATGCCCCGTACGAGCTTCCTGCATTCCTCACTCCTAGAATACTCACCATGGAGTTCGTAAGGAAGAAGCTGAGAGTTGAGTGTGAACACTTCCTTGATGACAAAAAGTCATCTGATATAAATTTCCCCTGGACAGTGGGATCCTTTATGGTTATGAGTAGAGCAGCCATCCCAAGCATTCAGCAGATGGTACAGGACATGGGATTCCCCTCCAAGGAAACGGTGACTTATGACCCCCATCACATACTTTCTGAAAGGAGGAAAGCAACAAATAGGAATGGGTATGAACACTTTGAGATGGAAGGTATGGCTGAAAGAGAAAACTGGTTGGAGTATGTTGATCAAGGACAAATGAACATTGACCCCCTAGAGGCTTCCCAATCCCTAGAACCCCTTTTTTAGGAAGGCACATTGTTAGTACCCAGTCCATTTGGTACAGTTCCAGCAGTGCACATGGTTTTTCCCCTAGTCACCATCCCATAAAAGTCCAGTCCATGGGAAAACAACAGTCCTATGGATGTGGACAGTGGCTCTGAAAGAGCTTTAAAGAGGCAGAAAGTAGAAGAAGCTGACCAACATGTGGCAAAGATTCAGAAAGGGAAACCAAAGAAGAAACATGTGAAATTCCTAATGCCCCATTTTGAAGTCAAAGAGCATCTCTTTGGCAAACCACCCAAGGGACCTGCTGCACTAAGCATGACCAGAGCAGAGCTGCTAGAAGGGTATGAGGAAAATCCAGACCACATTGCAGCAGAGACAAGGTTGTCTGAGGAAGTAAGGAAAATATCTAAGAAGACCGTAGCCTTGGTGGCCAGTAGAAACTTGGCCCATAACACTTTAACCCTAGCTCTGGCCACTAAAAGCAAAGCCACAGAATTAAAGGTCAATCTGGAAGACATCCCAGATCTTGATATAATCAATTTGCATAAGGAGATAGGGGAAGTCATATACAACAAGACACTAAAATATGCCCTAGAGCTGTCTAAGGAGAAATCAAATAAGGCCAAGGTTCAGAATCAACTGAGGTTAGAGAAGATAGAGAACAAACAGGTAAAGGGGCAAGTGAATAAGCTCCAAACTAAATTGTTGGCTTCAGAACCTGAAGAAGCGAGGAGAAAAAGCGTACAGGATTTGCTGGATGAAAAGGAATAGGAGATCCTGACCCTAAAAAAGAAGTTAAAGATGCCTGCTGCCCAATTAGTAAATGCCCCTGAGATGGCAGGACTAGAGGGGGAGAAAGTAAAGTTAGAGGAATAATTGGTTGACTGTAAGGCCCAGCTGGTGGAACTTGGAGAAAAAGAGAAGCAGTTGCAGCTTAGCATGGCGCTTGTAGCCGCTAGTGAAAAAGTATGGAATTCCCAGTTCGAAGAACTGGAGAAGAATATGAAGGAAAAAGAAAAAGAGCAGGAGATGGAGATCATGCCCTCAATTGAAGTTGGAGACTTCTCCATAGTAGGGCAGATAGCCAATGCCAGCTTGCATGATTCCAAGGTGATCAGATTGAGAAAACAAGTTGCTAACCCAAAGACTCTAAAGGACACTACAGAAAACGAAAATGAGGCTTGGGAAACCAAGTACCAGGGAATGCAGGTAGATCTTGACATATTAAGGAGCAAGTGATAGGACAGTAGGTACTGCAGGAAACCAAGAAAATCATATGGGATGATATCATCGTACAAGAAGAAGACCTGAGGCCTTATTTGAACTTCATAGTATATAAGGAAACTCTGGTAGAGCTGGCTAAACAAGCTATGAGAGTAGCAAATGAAAAGATGGATAAGAAGCCCTTGAGCTATGCAGAGAATGCAGTGGAATTCCTGAGTGGTTTTTCAGAAGAGAAGGCTGCTACAGTAGGCATATAGGACAGGGTGGCCATAATTATATGGGCCAAGAGAATAATCAACAAACATCAACAAGTGAAGGTCACCGAGTCAGGGATAGACATTCTGTCAAAACAGCTGAAGCTATTCAAGGAAGCATTCAATCCCTTGTTCAAGAAAGGCCTACCTATGTTATGGGAGAAGGAGGGAACCATGCTATCAAAGGAAGAGTATAAGGTTAAACTATGGGATTGCAGAATGAACTTGGAGCGTTTCATAGGTATGCATCAGCCTCTGACAGGAAAGATATTAGCTAAGAAACTAACATAAGATTTTGAGATAGTCGCGGCCTTCAAAGAATCTAGAACACTCCACACTGGTTACTCATACAGGGAACACACTAAGCTGAGGGTGTTACTTAAGGATCTCGCCACCTTGGACCTGCCCTCAACTGACCAATGGAAGTTCATCAAGAAGTATGGCAAGGCGAGAATAAAGACAGGTACCTGAGGAGTTCGTTATTATTACAAAGTGTTCTGCTCATGGAAGCATCCGGTTAGTGGGAGTGGCCAGCTGGAAGAGCATCTCCAAGATCATTTTTGTCTTTTTTGTTAAGTATAGGAGGTCATGTAGTAAAAAGCGACTTGCAAATGTAAAAGTCTGCTGAGCCATTTTTTCCATCTCTCTCTTGTAGCTGTAATGGCGAATATGCCTTGATTAGGTTCCAATAGTTGGTAACAATTTTCTGTTCAAGAGAAAGCCGATCCTGGTGCTCGAAGACATATATAAATTCAATGTAATCAAAGGCAGAAGGGCTGAAAATTTTGAAGCCTAAGGGTTGCTCTGTGTTGAACAATTTTAGAAACTATTTTAATAGAATTGATGAAGCCTTGCAGGTGCTTTTATTCAAAGATTCATGTGTTTTCAGATTTACAGTCTGTTTATTTCTCTTCCCATGTGATTGTGTCTCTTTCTCTGTTAATTCATTTTGTTCTACTGTTCGTGCTTGGTTCAGTGTAGTATTTGAACGAGATTCATATTGATTGTGCCCTGTTCATTTCGTTCTAAGCATTCCACAACTAAATTATGCTAAAATCGATATGGAATTCGTATGTCTATGCTCCATGTCGGTCGACTGTCTATCTTTCTTCTAAATCACCAAATTAAAAATCATCTCGACTGTAGATTGGTAGCTATCTTGCCTTTGAATGTATGCGTTTGTAGAGAATTGTTATAATTTTCACTTGATATATGTTTTGACTCCAATGCCCAATGGGAATGCATGTTGTTTTCAACAAAACCACAATTAAAACAATTTGTCTTATCTGAAATCTGGCGTTCTGAATGTGATTGATTGAACACCTTGAGTAATGAAGGCTGGTATGTTCCCTCCTTGTTGACAACCTTGATTATTTCCAGTTTTTCATAAGTTTAAGAGAGATCCCTCTCAAACTTTGTTGGGTCGGTAGCATAAGTCTAAAGTGGTTCTGTTGTTACCCCATATGGGCTTCTCTGCATCCTAGAGGTACGATTTCGGTGCTAACAACATGTAGCTCCTTTTATAAGGTGACTTGTACCACATTCCCTTTCTCAAAACGTAGGCATTCAAGTGATGAGGAAGAGGATCACTTTATCTTTCATAGGAGTATAAATTCATGCAATTATGAGCTGTCTTTTATTGCTCCATTGGGTATCGAGTCCCATATCACACCATCTAAATAACTTTGTCTTCATGGCCCTAAAGTCTCTCTCATCCCATTAGTTTGGGTTCATCACCTCGGTCATTGAATTACACCCACATTTAGTAAAATATTTATATTTAGCAATAATAATATAAAATAAAAATAATTAACCATTATGGAAAACTTCTAAAAGTTTTCCTGACTTTCAAAACTAATATCTTTGAGGTGGTTAATAAGTGTTCACAAATCTTCAAAAACATTATTTTATATAATGTTGTGAAACTTGTATAATCTTATTCAAAATTTAAACTGAAATATTCTTAAGGTAAAGGACGAACTCATTGAATATTGGTAACACATGGGTAGTTTTGTAATCAAGCATGGTCTTTTTAGAGGACTAAAAGTAATTGAATCAAGCAACGATGAACTCGTAAGCATGTAAGTTGTTTTGAAAAATGGTATCTTTCAGTCCTACTCCTAGACCTAAGGTTGTCCTTATTGAGAATGGGTGTTTTTCTAATGAATCCTTTTTTACCATACTAGAAGAAAACAAAAATGATGATATTGTGGATTGTATGCAAATATTATGTAAAGATCCATGCCCTAAGTTACAAATGGCCAAAACCCAATGCTATGGGACTATGTGAGGTGATATTGTCAATTTAGGATAAGTGTTCATTCAATCCCCTTGGGACTAAATTTGTCAAGGATAGTTTTGAGTGATAAGAGAACCTGTTATACCTCAAATTGCAACACCATGTGTAAGTGAGAATATGCATGTTTCACCACCATGGAAAACATGATGTTTATGCCTCCTAAGGGTGTTAGGACCCTTCATTCTAATGTTGATCCCTTCCCTAGTCACATTTGGAAGCAAATCCAACAAGCAAGGGGTTGAAACTCACCTTAACCACCTCCAAAACTTAGCCTTCTGGAATTGTCACACCTTGCATGCCTATGGGAGAGCGACAATTTCAAATTGTCGTGCCCTGCATGCCTATGGGGGAGTGACAATTTCAATATTGTCGCGCTTTTCTTAGTTATAGGGGAGCGACAATTTTGGTTTAGCATTATCCCTTTGATTTGGATCTTGTATCTCATGGAGATTTTCTTGGGATGAGGTACCCCTTCGAATCCCATCTCACATTCCTTCCTTGACATAGTTTAGATCCTTGATCCACATCTTCCTCACTTAGATGCATAATCTCCTCTTAGTGGTTGGTCTCCCAAATCCTATAAGAAGAGAGCCATCCATGAGCTATAGGGGAGTGATCTTGGAAGCCATCAAACTTATGATCCTATGAGTCTTGCAAGGGTGATGTTGGAGATCTTGGAAGGAGATGTTTTTACTTTCGACATCAACGTATAACATTGTAATCAACTTCATTTGGCTTTCTTATCATTAATATAACTTAGCCTATTCCTCTCATTTTCATGTCTTTAATGATGAATGCATGGAATTGTCTCTATATATATAGTTAGATATTTGTTTATATATATATTGCTTTGGAGAAGGTGTTGTCTTTCCTTTGTGAACAGGTTCACAAGTCAATGATCAAAGGATGGAGCTGGAGCAACTTATGAGCAACAAGGACAACCATCAGAGTGAGGTACGCCATTTAATTGCTTTGTTTTTCCATAGCTTGTTAGCTGATATATGAGCTATATCTAGGAGGACTATAGTGTCTATTTGTTTCATCTCTATCTTGGGTAAGCAACTAGGGGCCTTTTCTAATCCCAAGGGGTTTTCATCTTACCCGTAGGATGAAAATATCACCACAGAAATTGGAAACCATACTAGGGACTTTTTCCCTAGTTTCACCTTTACTTGCTTGTTTGGATCATCAAATCCTCTTCTAAGTGTTGTTTCTCATCACCTTAGATCCTCTTTGATCATCATTGAGGACCATTTTAAACTCAGGACCTTATCCTTGCTCGGATCTAGGCTAACCTTTCATTTTTTCAATCCTATAGGAAAATTTTTGCTCCCTCAAAATAGGTTATAGAGTGACATTTCTACATTGTCGCTCCCTGATAGTGGGCTAGGGCGTGATAATTTTCAAATTGTCGCTCCCCCACAGTGTTCTAGGGGGTGAAAATTCCCTGTTTTGGTGATTTTTTAGCTTATTTGGAGGGGTTCCCTTGGGTTTTTTGCTCCCAAACTTTTGGGGTGCCTCCATATGGTCCATTGGCTTCTTTCTGAAATATTTTTGAATAAATTTGAATCTCTTTTAAGTCCTTTTCATCCACATTTTGTCTCTAGTCCTTCATTGGCAGCTTTGAGGCAATTTGGTCAATTTGACTCCTCCAAGCCATTTTTCAGTTTTGGGAGTTAAGTGTACCTTCCCAGTCACTTTAGGATCTCTATAACATAAATTTGAACCCTTCCAAACCTCATTTGGGAGAATTTGAGGACCTTTTTCTTTGTTTGGAAGACTAGGCTCTACCTTGGAAAATTGAAATCCCCTTGGGTTAATTTGATCCCTTGTGTACATTTTCGATTTTTCTGAATTTGAGTCTCTTGATTAGTGATTTTGTGACCATTATATGACTGATTTAGAATCATCCAAGTCATATTTGGATTTTTTTTGGAATGTCTTGGCATGGTTTGGAAGTTCGAAGCCTTTGTTTGGTCTCTTGAGTCAAACTAGTGCTTTATTTGCTTGTTGGGTAGAATTGTCACTCTTTTCAAGTCCCAATAGCTTGTATTTGTTTTTAAAATTCTTATTTCCATAAGATTGTGATTGGATTCAATTTTTAGAGATCTCTTTAGTGTGATATTCCAAAGGTTTGTTTGGCTTGGCATCATTTGGATTGATTTGATTGGATTTGAAAAACTTGGGACATCCTTGTCTTTTGAAGTCATTTTCTTGGGTTTTACACTCTGTTTCCTTTGCATCTTTAGCTATTTATTGGTTATTGGAATAGATCGATCCCTTGTTTCCATTTTTGTTCAAAGGAAATATTTATTTTGTCACTCTTTTGCTATATTCATGAAATTGGAAAACATAAGTATTCTTCTTTCTTTAATTTGATCATTTGACATTCTTGGTCTTACATTCATAAGAAGAAGAAAGGCTTGTTTCATATTTCTTTGCATTTGAGTTAGACAAGATTATTAGGTGCTTTTCTTTGTCTTGCATTTGATTGGAAACGTTTGTGGAATCCTTCTTTCCATAGCTTAGATGTGTATTTTTCGAGTGTAAAGAGATAGGAAACATATTACAATTATTGCATTTGGTGTTCATAAAAAGATCTCTTTTTGTCACTATAGGATAGTTTGGGTATGGTTTACATTGTTGGTTGTGGAGCTAGATCTTCTAGTCTCATAGATGATATTGTATCAGCCGTGTTTGTACCCCAGTTCTATATGATATGTAGGTGGACGTAGCCCAAGTTGGGTGAACCACGATATATCTGTGTCTCTCTTGTAATGTGTATGTGTGATTATATTTGCATTTCTGTTTATTGTTATTGCTCTGTGATCCTGTTTTTCTAACGATTGGTATCAAAGCCAAAGGTCTATTTGGCAGTTAAACCCGCAGGAAGCGAGGGTTTCTGGTTCGAGTGGGAGCAATGGCAGAAGAAGGAAAGTTTAAGGTCGAGAAGTTTAACGGCCAAAACTTCGGGTTATGGAAGATGCAAATGGAGGACTATCTGTACCAGAAGGATCTATTCCTACCATTGGGAGGAAAATCAAAGCAGCCGACGACTATGAAGGACGAAGAATGGGTGGTTCTTGACAGAAAGGCTCTGGGAACAATACGGTTGAGCCTGGCTTCGTCGGTGGCTTTCAATATCTCAAAAGAAACGACAACAGAGGGTTTGATGAAAGCATTGGGTAAGCTGTATGAAAAACCCTCGGCTTCCAACAAGGTATTTTTAATGAAGCGTTTATTTAATATGAAGATGTCTGAAGGTGGATCTGTTACTGATCATTTAAATGAGTTTAATACGGTTACAAATCAGCTAAGTTCTGTAAGTGTGAACTTTGATGATGAGGTTAGGGCTCTTCTAATCTTGTGTTCATTGCCAGAAAGCTGGAATAGCTTGGTCATGGCTGTAAGTAACTCTGTCTCTGGTTCAAACACCTTGAAATTTGATGATGTTATTGGTGTTATTCTTAGCGAGGAAATGCGAAGAAAAAGCATAGGTGAGACATCAGGTAATGCGTTGACCATGGAGAGCAGAGGAAGACAAAAGGAGAGAGGAAAGAGCCAAGGTAATCGTGGAAAGTCTAAAATGGGTAGATCCAAGTCCAGACTGGGAAAGATAGAGTGCTGGAACTGTGGAAAGAAAGGACATCTGAAGAAAGACTGCAAATCTCTAAAGAAGAAAGGAGATGCACAGAAGGAAACTACCCAGGAAGCAAATGTAGCAGGTGATGTGCTACAAGATGCTTTGATTCTTTCATTAGATAATACTAGTGATTATTGGGTAGTAGATTCAGGAGCTTCATGTCATGCTACACCCCATAGGAAATAATTTCATGAGTATGTTCCTGGCGATTTTGGACATGTTTTATTGGGTGATGATGAGCCATGTAAAATTGTTGGAATGGGTAAGGTATGGATAAAAGTTAAGAATGGAACTGATTGGTTGTTGAAAGATGTTAGGCATATTCCTGCTATGAAAAGAAATCTGATCTCAACAGGGCAGTTGGGAGATGGCGGCTGTCTATCTACGTTCAGAGAAAAGTGGTGGAAGATCACTAAAGGATCAATGGTGATAGCAAAAGGAGACAGAGTAGGTACATTGTATTTATGTCCTCATAATACTGACCATTCTATCTCTTTAGCTTCCACAGGAACAGATACAGCATTGTGGCATCATAGGCTTGGCCACATGAGTGAGAAGGGGATGCAGATTCTCCACTCAAGGAAGTTCCTGCCGGATTTGAAGCAGGTAAGTTTGGAATTCTGTGAAAACTGTGTTTATGGAAAACAGAAGAGAGTCAGATTTCTCAGGGTTGGGAAACAGAAGAAGAATGAAAAATTAGAGCTTGTGCATACAGATGTATGGGGACCGGCTCAGGTACAATCTCTTGGTGGCTCTCATTATTATGTTACATTTATTGATGATGCAACTAGAAAAACTTGGGTTTATTGCATTAGACAGAAATCTGATGTGTTTGCTACTTTTAAGAAGTGGAAAGCTTTGGTTGAGAATGAGACAGAAAAAAGGTTGAAGTGTCTCAGATCTGATAATGGAGGTGAGTACTGCGGCAAGGATTTTGATAGTTACTGTTCATACCATGGGATTCGTAGAGAGAAGATAGTCCCAGGAATACCACAGGAAAATGGTGTGTCAGAAAGGATGAACAGAACGATCATGGAGCGTGCAACTTGTATGCGACTGCATGCAGGGTTGCCCTTACAGTTTTGGGCGGATGCTGTAAATACTGTTGTTTATTTAATAAACAGAGGACCTTCAAGTGCTTTGGATGGTGGTATTCCAGAGGAAGCATGGACAGATAAAAAGGTAAACTACTCATTTCTGAGAACGTTTGGTTGTGAATCATTTGTCCATATTGATAAAGAAAATAGAACAAAGCTTGAAGCTAAATCCAAGAAATGTACCTTTATTGGATATGGGGTTGATGAATTTGGTTATCGTTTATGAGATTATGAAAATAACAAAATCATCAGGAGTAGAGATGTGATATTCAATGAAAAGGTCATGTATAAAGATCAGTTGCAGGGAAAGAAACAGGAAAAGGAAGGCACAGAGTACATAGTGCTTGATGAAGTTAAAGAAAATGAAGTTTCGAAGGTCCCAGAAAATCAAGAGCAGCAGCAAGTACCTGAAACTCCTACAACTGTAAGAAGATCTACTAGGTTAAGTAGACTCCCTGAACGATACTCTCCTTCAATGTATTATTTATTGATGACTGATTCTGGTGAACCAGAATGTTATGAAGAAGCAATGCAGGTGGAAACTAGAAAGAAGTGGGAGCAAGGCATGAATGAGGAGATGGACTCATTGGTAGGAAACCAAACTTGGGATTTGGTTAAGTTGCCTGTTGGTAAAAGAGCATTGCAAAACAAATGGATTTACAGGTTGAAGGAAGAAGAAGGAGGTAAGAAGCGGTACAAGGCCAGACTTGTTGTAAAGGGGTTTGCACAGAAGAAAGATATAGATTTTGATGAAATATTTTCTCCTGTTGTTAAGATGACTTCAATTAGGACTATCTTAAGTCTAGTGGCGGTAGAAGATTTGCATCTTGAATAGTTAGATGTAAAAACAGCCTTCCTCCATGGGGATTTGGAGGAAGAAATATATATGCAGTAGCCACAAGGATATGAGGTCAAAGGTAAGGAGGATCTGGTATGCAGGTTGAAAAAGAGCTTGTATGGCTTGAAGCAAGCTCCAAGGCAGTGGTATCTAAAGTTTGACAGGTTTATGATAGAACAAGGTTATAGTAGATGTCATTCTGACCACTGTGTTTATTTCAAGAAGCTAGACAATGGAAGATATATTATCTTGTTATTGTATGTGGATGACATGCTTGTTGCAGGGTCTGACATGCAGGATATAAATGTACTCAAAAGGAAGCTAGCTAATTCATTTGCGATGAAGGATTTGGGTGCTGCAAAGCAAATCCTTGGTATGAGAATAACAAGAGACAGGAAAAATCGCAAACTGACATTGTCTCAAAGTGAGTACATACAAAAGGTGTTGGAGAGGTTCAGAATGCAGAATGCAAAACCTGTAAGTACACCTTTGGCTAACCATTTCATTCTAAGTAAGGAAATGTGTCCCAAGACACAAGAAGAGACAGATTACATGTCCAAGATTCCCTATCAATCAGCAGTTGGCAGTTTGATGTATGCCATGGTGTGCACAAGACCAGATATTGCACATGCAGTGGGAGTTGTGAGCAGATATATGAAAAATCCAGGTAAAGAACATTGGAAGGCAGTACAGTGGATTCTCAGGTATTTGAGAGGTACTACTACTGAGGCATTATGTTTTGGAGGTTCAGACACTGTTCTACAGGGATATGTTGATGCAGATATGGAAGGCGATAAGGATATCAGGAGGAGCACCACAGGGTATGTGTTTACTGTAGGTGGAACAGCAGTAAGCTGGATTTCGAAACTACAGAAGGTTGTTGCACTTTCAACAACAAAAGCAGAGTATGTTGCCATTACAGAGGCTAGTAAAGAGATGATTTGGTTGCAGAGGTTTATGGAGGAAGTGGGTAAGAAGCAGAAGGATAGCAGATTGTATAGTGACAGCCAGAGTGCCATTCACCTTGCAAAGAACTCAGCATTCCATTCCAGGACTAAACATATACAGCTCAAGTACCATTTCATACGCTCTGTTCTGGAAGATGAACTGTTAAAGTTGGAAAAGATACATACTAGCCAGAATCTTGCAGACATGTTCACAAAGGTAGTGACCAGAGAGAAACTGAGTTCGTGCTCGGTTTTAGTTGGCCTTCTAGCATGAAGGTGAAGAGGAGAAATTTGCCAAGTCCAATTCCAGCAAGTGCAGCAGTGGTGGAGTTGCTGTGATCAGTCTCCAAGTGGGAGATTGTTGGTTGTGGAGCCAGATCTTCTAGTCTCATAGATGATATTGTATCAGCCATGTTTGTACCCCAGTTTTATATGATATGTAGGTGGACTGTACACTCACCCCAGCGGGGGGGTGTGGGGGGGCATCTCCCCCCCCACGGGGTTCCAGGGGGGCCCATCCCCCCTGGATGGGGGGTTCGGGGGCAGCGCCCCCGAAGAAAATTTTTGGGGCTGTTTACGCCAGCTGTTTTGTGGGCCCATGGTTTTGGGTATCCTGTGGTATTTTCCCATTGTATTTCCCTTATAAAATAAAGACATTGTAATACGGCTAGGGTTGTTGATGTATTAGGTTTTATGCATTGTAAAGATCTTTGAGATCAGGAGAGAGACTGTGAAACAAAGAAGAGGAAGTGCAGCGGTTGTGGTACAGGTTGTATCCCTTCGACTTGCTGGACGGTAATAATAATAAGGACTGGCAAATTCAGTGTGGACGTAGCCCAAGTTGGGTGAACCACGATATATCTGTGTCTCTTTTGTAATGTGTATGTGTGATTATATTTGCATTTATGTTTATTGTTATTGCTCTGTGATCCTGTTTTTCTAACATACATGATTGGTTATCATTCCTTAAAAGGTAAAATTGCATTTGCATTGGGTTGTACATATTGGGAATGTAAAGAATTCTTCCTTACTTTAGCTAGAAGTTCATTGAAGGAAAAAGACTTGCATAATTCATCCATAATTGCATGGTTTGAGTCAAGTCTACACACTACAAGTTGCCCTTCCATCACCCGACTGCATAATACAACCATTAAAATTTACACTCCCTAACTCAACACACCATAACCTCACTTGAGGAGAAAAACAATTTGTTAGTTAGGTAGGACACCGAGGATAGGCATCCAAATAATTACTCCTTGTCATTTTCACTTGAGACATATTTGTTGTCCTCTAGGGTGCTAGAATCCTCTAGTATTTATTGACATGGTCATCGACCAGGTTATGGAGGGGCCTCCCATTTTTTTGGGTGCTAAGCCGCGAGGATTGATTCCAGATGGAATTTATGGAATGCCACACTCCACTTAGTGCCTACGGAATATCGATCCATTGTATTCCTTGTACTCTACCGTATTGGTGTATAGGGGTGATAAGACAGAAGTGACGAAAACCTTCTCCGACGTGTCATGAATGAGGTAGCTTAGTGAATTTTCTTCTAGGGATCTTTTCCCAAGATCCCCTTCGGTAGAGGGATATCCTTTCATTATTGGTCTCTCATTTTGTATTGTTCGACTTGGATTTCATCACCTTACGAAGGATACAACTTGTTGAGGTCTCCAGCTCTTAGTTAGGAGGACTTCTTGCTCTTTTACCTTGTAGAGAGTCTTTTTTTTTTAGTGCTGCTTGTTGGCATTTTGGTCGCTTTTGTTTCAGCTCGCTTACTGTGATGCCGCTCCTAGTATAGTTTTTTGAGCTTGCTTTTTTGGCCTGTGTGCCTCTTTTTCTTCTAGATCCCATTTTTCCTGCTCGGTTGCCTGAGGGTTTTTGAGTTCTTTTTAGCAAGACTTCACCCACATCACTTAGTCTTGTTCCATGTAGAATTCATCTCCATGCACCCAAGCTCCTTCTAGGACTAGCAATCACGAGGCCCCTTTTCAAGGGGTGTTCAAGGGGTACCTTTTGTCTTTCCTCCAGTTGGAGATATTGGTCCTCCCTTTGTTGGCACCTTAAATATTCCTGGATTAACCATAGGATTACTGATGTGGTTATTTAATCCGGTGATTCCAGTTGTACCCAATGTATCAACTGTTAACTCTCCACCATGAGAGTGTCAATCCCAAACTGATCCTTCCCCTTCTTCGTCAGATGCATCTTCTTCCGTCCCTTCTTCCTTTCCTGATCAAAGTAGTAATGTTAGTAACCAAGAGGATAAGAAGAAGAAAAAAATGAAATTTAAGAAGAAGAAGAATAAGAAAGAGACCAAGCATCAACCATCTTCCTCCAATGGAAGTCATTCTATTCGAACACCTCGTAGACCCAAGTTCCCCTGCAAGCTTTGCAAGGGTGATCAACTTCTCAAGGATTGTCTCGGTCTTTCCAAAGTGTTAGAAGAGTGGTCTAAAGCCTCCAAACCACCTATATCATCAGCCTCTGGATAGCATACTGATGATACCCCATCACCCAGTGACCTTATGGTTAAGGGTCAGAAAGGTAAATTCAAGAATCCTTGTTTGTTATGCAAGGACATACACCTTACTTACCTTTGTCCACGCATGGATGAAGCTTAAAAATTGTTGGAAGACATTACTCTATCTCAGAAACACTTTCCAGTTGGATGCCGTAATTCATCCCTTGACGCCCTGTCGGTTGATGAAGTGGTCAATCCAGCCCCATCCTCGGTCGATCCCACTCTTTCTTCAAAGAGTGAAGTTGACGTGGTCGATTCTATATCATCTCCACTCGATCCTGCTCTTTTATTGGAAAATTATGAGACAGAAGCAGTCACCATGATACAATCTTCGTCTCATACTAATTTTCCAGTGGAGAGTGAATCGAAACCTGCTGATGTTTTTCTAGTCAGTTCAAATTGTGCTGGACAAGGGGGCATTTTACCCATTTCAATGGATCCCCCTCCAAGTACTGAGGTCATTTCCTTTGATTGGAATAGTTTAACAGAATCTTGTCTTCCTTTGAGTGTTCCTTTCCAGATATCTGTAGAGGTTGCCGATAAGAAAATCTTTCGCACTATAGTTGACAAGGGAGCTTCTATTAGTATTTTATCCTCAACTACTTGGCAAGCTATAGGTTCTCCTCAGCTTGTTCCCATCACTGACCATATATTGGCTTTCAATAGAAGGCCTACTAGACCTTTAGGGATCCTTTCGCAGTTACCTATCACTTTAGGAGGGAAAACTATTTGTATTAGTGTTAAGGTAGTCCAAGGTCCCTTAGATTTTAATCTGCTCCTTGGACGTGATTATGTTTATGCTATGAAAGCTGTAGTGTCCACACTCTTTCGAGTGATACATTTTCCCTATGATGGGAGGATCGTGGCCATTGATCAAATTTCCTTTGTGACACCGGATCATCGCATGACTGCCAGTCATCAGACTTACCTAAAAGTTCCACATGTTTTAGTGGTTTCTTCCCCTTAAGGATAGGGGGCATGTATCCAGCCTCTGGACATCATACTAGAGCTACTCCCTGTCTCCTTAGGCTGGGGGGCACACCACCAACCTCTGGACATCATGTTGAGAGGAATCAATCTAAAGCATAGTTTACTTTTGGTTTTAAGCTTATGTAAAAATGAAACCAACCATCATTTCGAGCAGAATTTTATTTTGTTTTAAGCTCGTTAAAAAATGAAATGGGCCATTTCGAGCAAAGTTTTATTCCGTTTTAAGCTCGTTAAAAAATTAAATGGGCCATTTCAAACATAGTTCATTTTGTTTCAAGCTCGTTAAAAAATAAAACAGGCTCCTACAAGCATAGTTTACTTTCAGTTTCAAGCTTGTGTAAAAATGAAACCCATAATGAGCAGAGTTCCCTTTATGTGTCAAGCTCATTAAAAAATGAAAAAGGTCACCATGAGCATAGTTCCCTTTCTGCGTCAAGCTCGTTAAAAAATAAAACAGATCCCCTCTCCTTGAGCCGAGTCTTTCGCCAGATTTAATATCTGAACCTTCATTTCATTCGCCTATGCTATTTAATTTTATTTTATTTTCGTCCTCCCAAGGTGAACATATTCCTATTAGTAACCATGAGTTCGATTGGATGAAGAAAAAGTGTAGGAAAACGAAACGAATCTTGGGGGGCATGTCTCCAGCCTCTGAAAATCATAATAGAGGTAAGCCCTTAGCTTCTTGTACTGGGGGAAAACTTTCCAACCTCTGGACATCATGTTGGGAAGTATCCCATTTCGAGCAAACTTTCTTTTGGGTTTCGAGCTCGCTAAACTATGAAAATAATCCCGAGCATAGTTCGTTTTCTATTGCAAGCTGATTAAAAAATGAATCAGATACCACGAGCATTCTTCCAAACTTTCTTCGAGCTCATTAAAAATAGTAAGAGGTGTTGAGGTTACTTTTCACTTTTTCATGCTCTGGTTAAAAATATGAAAAGTGGTTTGAGCTTACTTTTTCCTTTTTTTTGCACTAGATCCAAACATGAAAAAGATTCTGAGTGCTTTTGATACCATTGTCATGCTCATTAAAAATTGAGTAAAAAGGTGTGTCTAACGAGTATAGGTTTATCACTTTATCCATCCTCGCTAGACTATTTACGGAAAGGGAACTGTGCCGAGTTTACTTTTCCTTTGCCATACTCGGTCACCAACCATGACAAAGTTGTACATGGAGTCCTCTTTAAGTTCCCTAAAATAGGAAAAGATTGCTGAGCAAACTTGTTTCTTTTATGCTCATAAAAGGATTTGAAAGGACGTCTATTCGGTGGTAGGTTATCCCTTTTTCAGACCGTTTAGACTATTTACGAGAAAGGTATACCTTGGTCAACCTTTAATTGGGAGAGTTCCTCCAGATATTATTGTACACTTTTTCGGGTTTGGGGACTAATATTTACGAAAAAGTCAAACTGTGGAGTCTTCATTAGATTATTTCAGACTCTCTAAACATGAAAAAACGTCGAGTTTCCCTTGGACTCATAAAATCAAACATCAAAGGATCCTTCTGGGACCAAAACCCTCCTTTCTCAGGTTCGTAAAACATGTGAGATTGGACTCATCCAAAGGATGACCTATACCAACCATCTGTTATCCTCCTGAAGCTCGTTAAAAATCAATGAGGTACTCGTCAAACATGATGGGGGTTGGGAAGAAATAAGCTAATTTTGTTTTAGAAATCCTTATGGAAGCTTGTGTCACCCTTGAACATGGAGCCTGTTCGCATATCATCATATAGTTGGGTAATCTTCCCGTCTTTGAGTCATTCCAATTATATGAGTCGTCCCGCTCCTTCAAGTCATTTGAAGAATGCCTTAGTCATCATTGCATTATGTCTTGGTCTCTGCCTCGTTGATTCAATGCTGTCGATTCATTATTGTCGTGCCATTCATGTTCAAGGGAAGTTTACCTTAGTTATCCTCTGCAATATTGTTAGCATTTTCATACTTGTGTCAGTCCATACTCATATGATTCATTACTTCACATCACTTTCCTATGTCGGTTTCGTGTCAATGATGTGGGATTCATTATGGCCCTCATTCGACGAGTCTATTCCTATCGACTTCAACTCATTATCCAGGAATTAGTCTTAGAAACCAACTTTAGTACCTTGGTACCTACATGCCTCAATGGCAGGTTTCCTCGTATTCAATAGTAGGTTTTCATCATTGACCTCTGATTGAATGATCTCGCGAATGTTCGACATCAACTCATCTATTCACATTTCGTTGAGATGTACTATGATACCTTGGGAGTCATTTCCATCATTGGTGATTTCCCTCGCACTTGTTAACAGTTCACATCATTGACCGGTAATCATGTGGTTTCTACCATGTTCGACTTCAACACCTTGTAATCACATTATTAGATTCGTATCGATTTGGGATCGGGTAGAAGACCCTGGATGGTTCTGAAGTCTATTTAGCACATCCAGGTTGCAATAGTGATTTTTTGAGTAGGTTCCCACATGGACATTATGTTGGTGACTTCATTGATGTATTGTCACACAGATCCACTCTTTTATTGGTCGTGGCTCTGTCATTGTCGTATCATGGATCTACGCTTGTAGTCTAGTAGCCATGATTTGTCTTCAGTCATTGTTAAGTCAGTACTATCATGGATCTGCAATGTATTGGTCGGCAGCCATGCTTTGAGTCAGTTTTTCCGAGCATGGGTATGCTTGCCTCGGGGTCGTTATACATATTGTTTATATTTGCTTGCAAATATCTAGTTCTCCTTCCGATATCCTTGCAGACTTATTATTGGTAAAGTGTTTCGGCCATCAGATTCCTTCTGATCTCACACTTTAAGGGGCATCTGTTATACCTCAAATTGCCACACCATGTGTAAGTGAGAATATACATGTTTCACCACCATGGAAAACATGATGTTTATGCCTCCTAAGAGTGTTAGGACCCTTCATTCTAATGTTGATACCTTCCCTAGTAAAATTTGGAAGCAAATCCAACAAGCAAGGGGTCGAAACTCACCTTAACCACCTCCAACAATCAGCCTTCTAGAATTGTTGCGCCCTACATGCCTATGGGAGAGCGACAATTTCAAATTGTCATGCCCTGCATGCCTATGGGGGAGATTCAATATTGTCGTTCTTTTCTTAGTTATAGGGGAGCGAAAATTTTGGTTTAGGCTTATCCCTTTGAATTTGGTTCTTGGATCTCATGGATATTTTCTTGGGATGAGGTACCCATTCAAATCCCATCTCACATTCCTTCCTTGGCATGGTTTAGTTCCTTGATCCACATCTTCCTCACTTAGATCCATAATCTCCTCTTAGTGGTTGGCCTCCCAAATCCTATAAGAAGAGAGCCATCCATGAGCTATAGGGGAGTGATCTTGGAAGCCACCAAACTTATGATCCTATGAGTCTTGCAAGGGTGATGTTGGAGAGCTTGGAAGGAGATGTTTCTAATTTGGACATCAAGGTATAACATTGTAATCAACTTCATTTGGTTTTCTTATCATTAATATAACTTATCCTATTCCTCTCATTTTCATGTCTTTAATGATAAATGCATGGAATTGTCTCTATCTATATAGTTAGATATTTGTTTATATATATATATATATATATTGCTTTGGAGAAGGTATTGTCTTTCCTTTGTGAACAAGTTCATAAGTCCATGATCAAAGGCTGGAGTTGGAGCAACTTAGGAGCAACAAGGACAACCATTAGAGTGAGGTACACTGTGTACTTGCTTTGTTTTTCCATATCTTGTTAGCTGATGTATGAGCTATATCTAGGAGGGCTATAGTGTCTATTTGTTTCCTCTCTATCTTGGGTAGGAAACTAGGGGCCTTTTCTAATCCCAAGGGGTTTTCATCTTACCCGTAGCACGGAAATCTCACCACAGAACCATAAACTGTATTTTCTCATTCAATGTCATCAAAATGTATTGTATTGAGTAATAGATACGTTGATACAATGGATGGGAATTCCATTGAAAAAAAATGTAGAAGAAACTCATAACTGATTAATGATCCTCCTGTACATCTCATAATCGAATTCATTTGGATCACCACCACTAACACTACCATAGTGCTCTCCTTCCTCCTCCTTCACCTCCTTGTATCCAGTCCAATATTTTCATATAACTATTATGAGGGATCCCCAATCGGATCACCATCATCAAAAGTGATTGGTTATAGGAAGGGTGCAGTAAGATCCAAGTTTTCCAAATCCAACTCAATTATACTATCCAAACCCTTATTGATAGGAAATACCTCCATCTATGTCCTTTCCTTTGAACACTCTTCCATTGTCCTATATATAAGATAAAGGTTTCTGTGAACATATGTGAATACCTCTTCTCTCTTCTCTTGACTATTTAGGATGGTTGTTTTTCAATGTGTTCATGTTCTCATATGTGCACCAATTCCTCTTGTAACAAAAGGATGATCTAACCTAAGAAAGGAACCTTGTGATGACTTATTGTAAAAGAGTGTATGCTACCCCATGTGTTGCCCATTAATCATATACCTTCTTAATCCCATGTCCCTATCATGTTGTAACATCTAAATCTCTCAATTTTAGTGGAAAACTCTACAAATCCATTCTCTACCTCTCACAGATGGCTTTGTCCTAATATATCCTATTAAATGATGGAATTTGCATGTTTTCATTAAGTCACTCATCACTATAGAACTTGGTAATTGAAGGTGTATAATTATTTTCCCACCTAGTGCCAAGAATATCTCATATGTTGTTGAAAATAATAAACTGTTTTAATTTACAAGAAAATAAATACGTGAAGATACTTACCTGGGTGTAGACGTTTCCTATAATATACCCAGAAGAGTTACTTTCAGAAATGACTGTGCCTCTTAGAGTCCAGTCAACTCTAGGAACCAAGTGACCCTATTAGAGGGTTAGTACAAACCAGAGAGAGAGAGAGATGACTGGGCTATGGTACAGTCGATCAAATAACTTCAATGATAGTCAAAAGGCTCAGTACAATCACAATAAAGATCATCTCTTAATTAGTCTCAACATCACAAATAAAACTCAACAAATATATATAACCACAGATCAAGAACTACACACAAAATCTGAGCATATAAAACAAAGGTTAGTAAAAAAAACAAAATAACTTAAAAACTTAGTCCAATCTGCACATACAAGATTTTGGTCCTCATAGATGAGATGATAGCCAGCAGACTCAGCCCAAAGAGACACATGGCCTCCAGTAAGGTACAAGGACCAACCAAAGGGTACAAAGACCAACCAGTAAGGTACAAGTCAAAAAGAAAAGAGTGGGTATAAAGACTTATAACCCTTAGGACTAAGGGGGTGTACTACCTCAAATGTGGAAAAACTACCATAGTTATACCCATAAGACCAAAAACATAAGAGGTGGTAGAAATCAAAAGATAACTCAAGATGATTAAAAAACCCAAAAGGTAAGAGGCAAGGTACCACAAAAAAATTATCAACAAAATGAAAGGACCAAAATGAAAGGACAAGGTACCACAAGACCAATAAACAACAAGGTGTAAGGACCAAGAGTAAATCAACCATTGTGGGGAAGGTACAAATAAGGTCAAATATATATTGCAATAGGTCCTTGTAACTACCTGTTATTTGACATGCCAAAGAGATGGAAGGTCAAGTATATGCAATAGCTCCTTGTAACTACCTCTTATATGCAATAGGTCCTTGTAACTACCTCTTGTAACTCAAATAGGACCTCTAAAAGGTATGATAGAAAGCAATCTTCTTAACTAAGGTCTGGAGGGTGGTACAAAGTGGGTATAAATACTCATAACCATTTGGACTAAGGGGGTGTACCTCAAATGTGGACAAACTACCATAGTACCCATAAGACCAAAAACATAAAAGGTGGTACAAATCAAAAGATAACGCAATATGAGTAAAAGACCCAAAAGGTAAAAGGAAAGGTACCACAAAAATATTATCAAAAAAATGAAAGGACCAAAAGTCAATCAACCAAGGTGGGGTACAACCAATCATCTCTCTCTCAAATGTACCAGTGTTCCATATAACTTGAAATTCCATCATCACTGTAAAAGGAAAAGTCCACATGGATGATGTGATCATGTGGTCCTCTAGACTACTCCTAAGGTCAAGCGTTCGTGGCTCCATTAAGGGGTGTCCAATCCCTTGAGAAGACCATCTAACTCAACCATCTCAAAGACCTAGGAGAAGAGGACATCACACATCATCATATAATTGGTAACTTAGCATGTAAGAACTCAAAAAAACTAAAGCAACCAAGCGTGTAGAAGGGGAGCTAGGAAAAGACAAGGCTCACAGGCCAAAAAATCAATCTCAAAAAACTATACTAGGACCGGTGTCACAGTAAGCGAGCTGAAATAAAATTGGCCAGAATGCCAACAAGCAACACTAAAAGGAAAAAGACCCTCTAAAAAGGTGAAATAGCAAGCAAACTTCCTAACTAGGAGGTGGAGACCTCGACAAATCGTATCCTCTGCAAGGTGATGAAATCCAAGTCGAACAATATGAAATGAGAGACCAAAGTGGAAGGATATCCCTCTACCAAAAGGGATCCTGGGTAAAAGAGCCATAGAAGAAGAGTCACTAGGCTACCTCGTTCATGACACATCGGGGAAGGTTAACTAGCACTCCTTTCTTTGATCCCAAGTATCACCTATATGGTAAAATACAAGGAATACAATGGATAGATGTCCTTAGGCGCTAAGTGGAGTGCGGCATTACAGAAAGTCCATCCGGAATCAGTCATCATGGCTTACCCCTAAAAAAATGGGAGCCCCCCCCACAAGCTGGTCGATGACCGTTTCAATAAGTACAAGAGGATTTTAGTACCCTAGAGGACAACAACTATGTCTCAAATGAAAATGACAAGGGGGAATTATTTGGATGCCTATTCCTTGTGTCCTACCTAACTACCAAATAATTTTTATCCTCAAGCGAGGTTAAGGTGTGTTGAGTTAGGGAGATGAATTTTAATGGTTGTTGTATTACTCAGTCGGGTAATGGAAGTGCAACTCATGGTGTGATGACTGACTCAAACCATGCAAATGAGTATGAACCAAAATAAGCTTTTCCTTTCAATGGATACTAGCTAAGGTAAGGAGAGAGTTCTTCAATCAATGCAAGCACGAACTTTTTCAATAAGATGAAAAAACCACTCAAAAATTTTATTTTTTGAATATGCCAAGCTAATGTTACTTCTTTCAAGAAGGATTTGATCTACTACTGATTCTACTTCTAATGAGTATAACTATGTGACAAATAAAAAACGAAGATATGCTTCCAAATACAAAATATGACTTTGATCTTTTCAATAAAAAGGGAAAGAGTGTCTCAAAAAGGTCTTCCAATATCAATTTTGATGAAATAGATAGAAAGAGGCTACTTCGAAACAATTTAAGGAATTGAGCACTGCAAATGGATTGTTTTCCATCATTAGTGCACTCAAAGCAAAAAAGGATTGTCACTGGGTACTAGCCTTTCAATCTCATTTCTATATTATCATTCTTTTTAAAATTTTAATTTTAATTTGTTTATTTTTAAATAAATAGTAATGTATGTACTATGTGAGGCATATGGTGGGGGCACTTTATCAAAGGCACTCGCTCTACATCTAGTTGTAGGATAAATTGGGGTTTCTTAAACCAAATTCATTCCAAATGACACAACTAACTAGGACCTATGCTGCATTAGAGGATCAAGCATATAATCAAGCAATTGTGGTTCATTTGTAAATAGCCTTGATTGGTCACTTTGGAAATAGACTTGATTGGTCACTTTGGAAAGGTAATCCTATGGAAATGGTGTTATTGTACAACTCTATAACTTGGTTAACTAACCATCTAGATCCCCGTAGGTAGGAAATTTCAATGGCCTCCTATTGTTCTCATCTACAATATCATACCAATGTTTCCCTCTCTCAACTGGAACCTCCTTACTCATCACTCATCATGATCTAATGCAAGATGGTATAGGGTAATACCAACCCACTCAATTCACAAAATTGATATCATTTATGGACTATGGACCACTTTTTGTACTAACTCAATAAGGTGGAGGTGCAATGGAATCCACCTATGTGGAACTCTTCGAGTCAACTCATATTTACCTTCTAAAAAATTAGGTAGATCGAAATTTTCAAAACGGTATTTCTTCTTAAGTCATTACAAATATACTTGAGAACATCACACTTGTCCTTGGTATCATATTGAGGTTCATCTACTCAGGAATCCACCTTAGGGAGCAATACCAATTCCTCCCTCCTAGGTAGCTCTTTCTAGACATCTAGAATGATAACATTCATATTGTTAGTGGACACTTCAATAACCATTAATGGCGCAGGAGCATGTTAAGAATCCTAGATAAGAATTCCAACAATGTATTTGAGGCCTCTCAAGAGCCAAGTAAACTGTACCCACTTCTTGATCACTGAGTATTAAATTATTAATAAAATACTTTTCATTTGTGATCTTCGTGGGTGTGTATCTAGCAAGAAACCTTTTGAGAGCATACATGCAATCAAATTGTCATACAAATTTGTCTTTAAACTCATCATGAGGAACATGAGAGGTGAACAATATGACATAATAAAGACAAGTTTGAGGACAAGGTCATGGATGGAAAAGGACTTGGAAAAAGACATTCTTGATGGCACAAAGGGTTGGAGGACATAGATAGCAAGAGTGACAAATTAGGATAGCTCCAAGGAAATTCGACTGAGAGATTTTCAGGTCTGTGCATTGAGGCAACAACAGTAAACTAATTTTTTTTGGGTCTGAAATTTCAGAAGCAGCCACAGTGAAGTTCAGTAGTAAATGAAGTTTACAACAACAACTAGTTCATGGTCTTATGCACCTACAAAATGAAGTTTACAAAAGCAGCTAGTTCTATATCCATGATTGATATGAGATTCAACCACTCTAGGAGGATTTATATTAGAGTAGATCCAGTTTAATTATGCTTTTTATTAGATTTTTTTAGACGATATGGGATTCATTACTTTACAAGCATTTAATATCATTACAACTCTATTTTCTAGTTGTACATGCTAGGTTCTGCTCAAACGTTTCACACATTAATCTCAACACCATTTTGTTTATAAATTTAAGTGGATCTTGAAATCAACATCTTATTTGGGAAACTTTCCCTTTCAATTTTGAAGATCTTCTTGAGCATCTATTTTTGCTTAAAGTGTAGGAAACCTATTGGACATGTCTAAGAATGAGGTAGTTTACTGGCTAGGAGATGAGGTGAATATAATAAAGACAAAGAGATTATCTTGCTAAGTGACAATTGCATGTAGATAAAATTTGTTGTGTTTGTAAATAAGGTAAGAAACCATTCAATATCATTGCTATGAACTATCCCATGAATTTGACGAATATGAATTTAGGTAGGGAATGGTATCTCATTCACATGTGTCAAATTTTGCATTAGTCATTTGGAAAATGGTCCTTAGACAAGAAAAAGGTTAACTATCAAATAAGGTCAAATCCATGGGGGCTTCACTCAATAAAATTCTATCATAGCACGTTCGTTCATGGCATATGAAACAATACCCCTAATTTCACTAAATATTGGAAAATACCTTCCAAAATCATTTTTTTTTAACCCCCTCCCAACATGCCTTCCCAATTTAAAAAAACCCCTATTTTCACTAGATATTGTATGTATCAATTTTTTCATTAACATATTTTATACCCCTTTATATTTCTACCTAGTATATTGATATAATACCCCTCTTATGACCCCACATGCATTCTACAATGCACCTTGCTTCTTTCGATGTATATTGTGGATGCACATTACTTCACCCACAATGCAATTACTCAACCACATATCATTATGATTTGCAAAATCTAATGGTCTAATGAAGAGATAGGAGATCACTTCTTGTATGTCACTAGAGCCAATGCACATAGTATAACATTTAGATTGCATGTTGCAATCCCCCAATCACTGACTAAGACTGTTGTGGGCTAGGTATCCAAGCCCCTAGGGCCTATAACAAGCTCTAGGAGGCTGACTAAACCTCCCAAGGCTTGTAATAGGCACGAATGGTTGGGTATTCAAGCCCCCAAGGCCTATCGAGGGCTATAATAGACCCTGGAGGCTTAGAGCCTCCCAAGGATATTGGTAACAACTGGATGAGTGTTATTGGTAACATTTGGCTGTCAATGACCAGTGTCTCTCGACTATGATCAATTGGCAACCCACTTCACCACGAAACCCCTGGCCTCAGGCATGCCTCAAGACGCGATTTCCCTACATACTAGTAAGCCTGAGCCTTTCCTCAACCCGATTTCTCATCCGGTCATGATCCCACCATCTCCATTTGGTGGATATTTGTCAGCCCACCCATATGAAAAAGACCCCAAAATATTTTTGTATTGTTACATTAAATAAGAAAACCCTTTCCCCCTTAATATATAATCAATATAATTTTTAGGTTTTCCTGAATATTTAATACCGCAATATGAATGAACGTGATATTATATTGCCCTCTTGTGAATCCCCCATGGTCAAATCCAACATATTAATTGTTGATGTATATGTAACTTCAGAATGTATTTCATCCATGTATTTCATTTATATATTATTGTACTCCTATAGAGATGTGTCATTCCTCTATACAGAAGTGTCGTCATGTGTATTGACAAGTGTCGCAAGTGTGTGAACTTGCCGATGGGTTATTAGACCACCATGTGTGGGGCCGGCCTTGAATTATGTAATATATTGTTGATGTATCTAGCTAGACAAGTCGGCCCCATAAGGTCACTGGGCAAACAGGACAAGTATAAATAGAGATCGGGAGATCTCTATTTGGATCACTTAGAAACTCATTCTTCCTTCACTCGGAAAGTGGCGCACATGTGAGGAGGAGGATCATCTGCTAATAGGAGACTATCTCTGTGTATTTTTGGTTGTACTTTGGTTGAGCCATTACTCTCTCTAGCTTTGAGGAATTTGTGGGGTTTTTCACCTTAGGGTTTTCCCCACGAAAACTCTGTGTCTCTTGTCTCTCATGCTTTTGCTTCTTGTGATGATTGAAATGCTTGTTATGATTGATATGCATTGATATACTGTACATGTTACTCTCTCAGTAAAGATCCTAGAGTATTGTGAATTTATGCCCAAAATTTAACATGGTATCAGAGCTAACCCGAGAAGAAGACATTGTGCAGTAACGGAAACTAGGATTTCTTGTTTATTGGGTTTCTCTCCACAGATTTTGGAAAAGCCGTATAGTAGATTGACTCTACTCATCAAGGAGAATCTATCTGTCCAATCAGAATTCAATTCTGAGCATTTTGAGATTTTGCCCTAAAAATTAGGGTTTCCACAAAAATAGGAATTTTTGGAATCGAAAGACATAGCTGGAAGCACCTTGCAAAAATCTAAGTTTAGAGCTTTGGATCGAGATTTTTGGCTGGGTAGATCTCTGGGAAACTCAAACCCTAATTCAGGGTCCTCCTTAGTTAACCCGAGAAGACAAAAAGGCTTTTTTGAAGGGTGAAGCTTTGCAGATCTCAGATTCCGAATACACCAGGATGATCAGCTCATCAAGGCGCATCTTTCTACCCTTTCAGAAAGTTGAAATTCATATTTTGAATTTTTAGGGTTTTTCCAACAAACCCTAATCCACGACCAGATCCAGTTTTTAGCAAGTCAAGTGGTAAGACCTAAATCTTTTCTATTTCCATTTGAAGTACTCGTTAAGATGTCTCACCACACCAAGCTTGAGGATACACTTGAAGGGGATGATAACTTCCGAGCCTGGAAGTATATGATCGGGTTAATCCTTGAAGAGAATGAGTTGGACTCATATGTAAAAGAAGACATCCCTATCCCAGAGGATGAAGAGGCTAAGATATTGCATAAGAAGAACTTGGTCAAGGAAAAGAGAATCATTGTTGATTCTATCAAGGACCATCTCATCCCCCATGTGTCATCTCTGAAGACACCCAAAGAGATGTTTGATTCACTATCCAAGCTATTTGAAGGGAAGAACATAAATCAGAAGATCACTCTGCGGAACCAATTGAAAGGGGTAAAACTTCAGAATGGGGAATCCATTCAATCTTATTTTTCTAGGGTGTCTCAGATCAATGACCAACTAGAAGCAGTGGATGAAATGGTGGAGAATGGTGAAGTTGGAATGACCACTCTAAATGGCCTACCCAGGTCATGGGACTCCTTCATTCAAGGAATTTGTGCAAGAAAGAAGTTGGTATCCTTCAACAGACTACGGGAAGAATGCTAACAAGAATAAGCAAGGATTGTGGCACGAGAAGAAAATATGGGGAATGAAGATCAAGCTCTCAGAGCTCAAACCAAGAAAGGGAATTCCAAGAGAGAGCCATCTCACTTCAAGAAATATTTACATCACCATAAAGAAAGGAGAATATGCTTCACCTGTAATGAAATAGGACATATTGCAATGAATTGTCCCAAGAATAAGAAGGACAACAAAAACTTCAACAAGAAGAAGAAGGGCAGCAAAAGAAGGTATCATGCTCATGCTACCGAGGATGATGAACCTCCCAAGAAGAAGGATAGAGCAGAAAGTGATGATGATAACTCATCAAGCGAAGAAGAGTATGTTCTAATCTTTGTTCTCACAGGTACTATCTCTCATGCTTGTAATGATTGGCTTATTGACAGTGGGGCTTCAAAACACATGACTGGGTTTAAAGAATCCTTTGCTAATCTATCTGAACATGAGTCACCCCACAAGGTGAAACTTGGGGATGACTACCAATACCCTATCAAAGGAAGTGGTGAGGCCTCCTACAATCTAGACTCTAGGAAGTATTTGAAGATGAAATATGTTTTGTATGTACCTGGGATCAAGAAGAATCTACTCTCCATATCTGCATTGGATGCAAAAGGTATGAGGGTTGCATTTGTGGATGGCCAAGTTCTAATGTGGCCAAAGGGAAAGACCATAGATGATGCAGTAGTGATTAGAGAGAAAGAGGGAGGATTGTATAAACTAAAGGGACAACCTGAACATGCCATGGTGCATGAATCCATGGAGCTAAGTGAACTTTGGCTTAGAAGGCTTGCTCATATGCACTATACGGCACTTCCAATTGCAAGAAAGGATGTAGAGGGTCTTCCTGAAATCAAGACGAAACATGAAGGTGTTTGCAAAGGATGTGCAAAAGGAAAGAACATAAAGAAATCATTTCCAAGCAGTGAAAGCAAGGAAAAAGATATCTTGGAAATTATCCACTTCGATGTATGCGGTCCGATGTCATCCAGTTTTTTGAGTGGGTATGTTTACTATGTCTCTTTCATTGATGACTTTTCCAGGAAGACTTGGGTCTACTTCTTAAAGAACAAAGATGAAGTGTTCGATAAGTTCAAGGAATTCAAAACCTTGATGGAGAACCAAACTGATAATAAGATCAAAACATTTAGATCCGACAATGGTGGAGAATTCACTTCAGGTGACTTCAAGAAGTTATGCAGTGATTTAGGGATTAAGAGGGAGTTGAATTCTCCTTACAATCCACAACAGAATGGAGTTGCAGAAAGAAAGAATAGAACAATCATGGAAGCAGCAAGGGCAATGCTGCATGACCAGGATCTACGTATGCATCTATGGGCACAAGCAGCTAGAACAACTGTATATGTGCAGAACAGAACACCCCACAAATATTGGACAATAAGACACCAAAAGAGGTCTTCTCTGGTAAGAAACCTAAAGTTAGCCATCTCAGAATATTTGGTTGTCCAGTATACACTCATGTCCCAAAGGAAAAGAGGACCAAGCTAGATCCTTCAGGAAAGAAGGGTATCTTTGTGGGTTACAGTGAAAGCTTGAAGGCTGACAGAATATATACTTTCCAGGGTTCAAGAAGATTGATGTCAGCAGGGATGTGACATTTGATGAAAACTCAGCATTCATCAAATCAAGAAAGACACATGTTGAAGATTATGAAGAACCTAAGGAAACTAGATTTCAAGACACTACCATGACTGAAGCAATTCCAGATGTTGATCATGAAATTGAAGATCCGCAACAACCTGTAGATCCACCACGTGAGGACAACTCTCACAAGAGGAAACCTGCATGGGCTAGAGAGCTCATTCAATATGCAGAAATATTTGGCATTCCAGAAGAAGAACACAGAGCAAAGAAGAGAACTAGATCACATACTAGCTATGTTGCTTTACTCTGTGATATCATGAACAAAGAACCTTCCAGTTATGAAGAAGCAGCGGAAAAGAAAGAATGGAAGGATGCCATGGTCGAGGAATACCAATCAATAATGAAGAATGATGTTTGGGATGTTGTCCCAAGACCTGAAAGGAAGTCTGTTGTGAATTCCAAATGGATTTACAAGATCAAGCATGCTGCAGATGGCAGCATAGAAAAATACAAGGAAAGGTTCGTAGCTCGTGACTTCTCTCAGAAAGAGGGAATAGATTATGAAGAAACTTTTGCTCCTATAGCCAGGTACACTTCCATTAGATCAGTACTTTCCCTGGCTGCAGCGATGAAATGGAAAATACACCAAATGGATGTCAAGACTACTTTCTTGAATGGTGTAGTTGAAGAGGAAGTGTATGTGGAGCAGCCACTCGGTTTTGAAGCACTGACAGGGAGTCACATGTGTGCAGATTGAATAAAGCCTTGTATTGCTTGAAGCAAGCTCCCTGAACTTGGTATGGTAGGATGGACAGTTTTCTATCTAGTTTGGGCTTTACCAAGAGTAAAGCGGATTCCAACCTTTACTACAAGGTTGAGGAAGGGAATCCTGTGATTTTACTCCTATATGTGGATGCCCTGTTTGTAACAGGAGATGACAGATTGATTGTCGATACAAAGAGGAAGCTTGCTGCTGAGTTCGATATGAAGGACTTGGGAATGATGCACTATTTCCTAGGTATGGAGGTGTCGCAGAGTGCAGATGGGATCTTCCTTGGACAAGGGAAGTATACTGTAGATATCCTAAAGAGGTTCGAGATGATGGATTGCAAGGCCATGGCCACACCTATGGCATCGAATCTGAAGCTTCTATGTGATGCTTCATCTGAGCCAGTTGATGTCTCTATGTATCGTTAGATGATTGAGTCCTTGATGTACCTGATGAACACAAGACCATGTTATGTGGAATTCTGCCCTACGGATAAGTCAAAACTCCCTTAGGCTAAAGTAGGATCTAACTAACTCTAGGCTAAGAACAGACAAAACAAATGCAACCTTGAATCCCTAGATCTAACAAACATCTCAGAATTAAAATGCTGAAGAGAATAGAAAGGATTTAACTGACCTTATGTCCAAGTGCTTTGTCTTTGGTATTTGCTCCAAGCTCCAAGTCTTCACAAATGAACCTGTTAAAGAGTAACCAAAACACAAGCATGTACTATTCTCTAACAATCTGAAAACATGAGTTAGGATCTAAATCTATGAAAGATACAAATCATATGATTAAAACAAGATTAACACAAATGATTTGGGGAAACAAGACAAGTTATTCCATTACAACTTGAAGATTACTTACAAAGGGTGCTTGATGCCCAAGCCAAACCTCCAACTCCAAGTGTCTTCTCCTCTTAGCTATCTCCACAATGCTGCAAGACCATAAGTTTGGTGCTCTCAAGAGTCCTCCTCCTTTTCCCAATGGCATGCCTCTCTTTTATAGTGAATGGTGAGGTTAACCAACAAGAGAGATAGGTGGATCTAAGGAGGGATAAGTGGATCAGGGTTTCTAATCGAAGGAGGTGAGTTGGGATCGAATCAAGGAACCCAATCTTCCATCATCTTCGAAAATCCAAGATCCCATAAGTCAAGGGCAAAAACTATTAAAAGGGTGCCGCGCTTTACAAATGCTACAGAGCGCGGCACTATGCCGCGTTTTGTCAAGCTGGCAGGGCGCGGTAGTGTATGGAAATAAAGTCCAAGGTGGGTCAAAATTTGGCAGGGTGGATTTACCTTCAAGGTTGACTCATCATCTGTCTCTTCTGGATGGTTCAAAACAGTAGGGAAAGTGTCGTCGAAATGTGTTGTGATGGGGATGCGACACCGTGAAATATAGAGGTATAACAGATGCCCCCTAAAGTGTGAGGTCAGAAGGGACTGATGGCCGAAAGACTTTACGAATAAAATGTGCAGAGATAGCATCGAGGAGAGCGACACGGAGCTGAAATGGAAACAAAGTGTTAGATATACCACCGAGGCGGGCATTCCCATGCTCGGAAACAAATGACTCAAAGCATGGCTGCCGACCAATACATTGCAGATCCATGAGTACTGAAATAATGTAAACTGTGGACAGATCATGGCTACTATGAACAATCGTAGATCCATGAGACAGTAATGACACAGCCACGACCAATACAATAAGTGGATCTGTGTGACAATACAAGAGACATCTCCATCGCAGCCTGGACGCAGTCAAGATACAGTGATGCACCCAGGGTCTTCTACCCGATCGCATAAAGATACGAATCTAACCATGTGATTACAAGATGTTGAAGTCGAACATGGAAGAAACCATTTGATTACCGGTCAATGATGTGGACCGTTAACAAATGCGAGGGAGATCACCAATAATGACAATGATTCCCAAGGTATCAATAGTACATCTCAACGAAATGCGAATAAATGAGTTGATGTCGAGCATTCGAGAGATTGCTTGATCAGAGGTCAATGATGTGAACCTGCTGTCAAACACGAGGAAACCTGCCATTGAGGCATGCAGGTACCAAGGTACTAATGGTTGATTTCTAAGTCCAATTCCTGGATAGTGATTTGGTGTCGACAGGAATAGACTCGTCGAAGGTGGGCAATGATAATTCCCACATCATCGACACGAAATCGGCACATAGGATAGGATGATGAAGTAATGGAATATGTACTGACACAGCGGAGGCCTGACACAGTGAATGACTCGATACAATGCAACCCTTTGAACATATAACGGCATGTAACAAGACTTAGCAGCAGGGATTATTGACAAATAGAGGATAGACACCGGATGAGTGGACTCGTGGCCAGGGAGACGACCCATAATGATGACTATGACTCAATGAAAGACGGATACCCCAAATATAGACAAGAGATGGACACATGCCATGTTCAAAGGTAACGACTGACAAGCTGCCATAGATAAACTTGACTTGTTCCCCCATATTTCCCCGACATGATGGACGAGTACCTCTTTCTTGTTTTACGAGCTTGAAGAGGATAACAGATGCTCGGTGTAGCTCATCTCGCGGATGAGTCCAATCTCACATGTTTTACGAACCTGAGAAAGGAGGGGTTCGTCCCAAAGTGGGTCCTTCGATGTTAATATTTTAACGAGCCCAAGGAAGGAAAACTCGGTAGTTTTTCATATTTAGAGAGCCTAAAAAACTTAAAGGAAGCTCCATAATGTACTTTTTCGTAAAATTTAGTCCCTCGGTCCCGAAAAAGTGTAAAACAATTCCCGAGAGAACTCTCCCAGCCGAGATTGACTGAGGTATACCTTTCTCGTAAATAGTCTAGACGGGCCGAAAAAGGGGTAACCTATCACCGAATAGACGACCTTTCAAATACTTTTACAAGTGTGAAAGAGTCAAGATCACTTGGCAATCTTTTCAATTTTAAGGAGTCTGAAAAGAGCTTAACTATGGACTCCTATGGTCTTTTTCGTAAAAATTTAATTATTCTGGCCCGAAAGAAGAATAAAATACAACCAGGATAATACTTTCCTCATCGTTTAACGAGCATGAGTAAAGCTGACCGTACTCGACACCGTTTACTTGCGTTTGACAAGCACGACACAGGTGTGAAAGCGCTTGGAATCTTTTTCAAGTTTTAAATCCAGAGCACGAAAAAGATAAAGTGGGCTCAATATGAAGGTCAAACTACGAACAAATACCAGTATGAATGCATCTCATTTTTATCGCAGATCCTGTCAATAAATGCTCAAAAATCGGGCATTAGTAATATGAATAAGGGTTTATTAATTTTGAAATAGTAATCAATTAATTAAAAAATGTGAAAAAATGCTATATAAAGCATGGTAAAAATAGAAATTACTATTCATTTGTGATTTTTACCCAAAGGAGACATTTTTACCCATTTTGGAGCAAAATTTCAAGGATCGATACCGAGGGTTCTGGGAGACCATTTCGACCGCCGTCTGTGCCAGGTAAGAGTGCTTGAACCCTTCTTTCATTTCATGCAAGAAATTTTTACTTTCACCAGGGAAAAATTAATTTTTTGGCAAGCCCTTTTGGCAAGAATCGTCTGCCGTACTGCCGCGTGGGGCCCCTATCGTGAAACGCGGCACTGTTCAACAGTGCCGCGCTGTAACCCCAAAAGGAGGCGCGGCACTGTGGACTGCCGCGCGGCATGGTGTCCTCCAGGCGCGGCACGTGCGAAAATTGAGTTCAAAAAATCAATTTTTCCTCAAATTTTTGCTAGAATCAAGTTGTTAAATAGTCATTAATTACTTTGTTTACCTTTTTGCAGGGATTTGCAACTTGTTTGAGGCAAAATGGTGAGTTGGAAAGAGAGGGAACATGAAACGGACGATTTTAGGGCCGAAAATCATTTACCCACCGTGACCGCATTGAGAGAATGTGGTTTGCTAAAGTTTTTCAAGACTAAAGGGATCCGCCAACAACCCAAACTACTTACTCACCTTATTCAATTGTGGGATCCTGATATCGAAGCTTTCCGAGTAGGAGAGCACGTGCTTGAAATTCAACTTGAAGACATCTACTTCCTCATGGGCCTCTCGAAAAGAGGGGCCCGGCCGAATCTTACCGGGTACAGTGCTTCAGACTCAAGCACGGATGATTTAATTGCTCGATATTGTCAGGTGGGTTCGAGTAAGAAGAGTGGGAAAGTGGCCATAAAAGAGGTCACAAATCTTCCTTTCAAAACTTTGCTATTCACTATTACACGTGCAGCAGGAAGCGTGAGCCCACATCAGGCAACCCGCACACAGGTAAATCTCGCAGCAGAGTGCATGGGAGGAACGGTCTTCAACTGGTGTGATGCAGTGCTGTCCCATATGAAGGAACAGGTGCACAAATGTAGAACTGGGAAAAATACCCAGTTTGGCTATGGGAGTATCTTGGTCACTTTCTTCCTGGCGAGGGTGCCATTACTACGTCCGCAGATATCTATGCATCCTCGCCCACCTACTGAGCCATGGATGGCTCGATGGAGCGACTATGCCGGGCGCCTTGGAGGGCCTCAGCGGCTAGCTTTTGGAGAGGACTTCTTCTCTTGGCTAGAGGAGCAGATAATCATGATCGACGACTATCCCTATTCAGGGGTAGATTTCCGCGAGGATATTGACTTGGCTTTGCCAGAAGATGATGACTGGGACAACTCTGGTATGACCTTCATGGATATGTATTTTTCTTTTTGAATATTTAATTTTTAATGCTTTTTTAGAATGTGTAAAAGACTTCTAATGTATATTCGTATGCATGTTGCAGACCGTGGACCACAACGACCAGCTGGATATTCACCACTACGTCGTGGCGGTGTAGATCGTCAAGCTGATCCTGTCGAAGAAGAAGATGAGGATGAGGGAGGAGGTGTCCGGGACATTGAGAGGAACCTGCAGGGATTGACTCATGGTATCCCTGCTATGCGGATGGATGATGTCCCTTACCCTCTCCAGCGTCATACTGTAGGTGTACCTGGTCGTATCAGTCGACTTCTTCGCAAGGTGGTTAGAGCTGTGATGTGTTACCACCAGCGGCGGGAGGAGTCCGATGAGGGACGTGATAGGTCTCCTAGGTCTCCATAGATGGTCTTTAGATCTTTTTGCGGCATGTACACGATATGTAGGCTTTGAGGGCCAATTTTTGTATATGGGATTTAATCCCCAATTTTGTCTTTGACACAAACTTTATGTATTTTGGAAAAAACACTTTTATATACAGTGATATGGACCTATTTATGATCTAAATATTTACAATGACTTGTGCATTTTAATTTTTTATGATGTGTTTATGTATGGGCAAGATGCCAATCCAAAATGTAATTAGCCAATGAATCGGCAATACAATTGAATTCTCTCGGTATGTGTTGATATGTGATAAAATCAAATGACCGTTCCAAGAGGCGTACTCTTCGAAATAAACGAAGTAATGTAGGATCGCGAACTGTGTAAACACGGTTTAGATGAGAAACCACGAGTTGGGAATCTAAAAAGACCGATAAGGAGTCAATCCCGAGTGAGGCAACCTCAGTTAAGAGACCAATGACTGCATGGTACTCTGCGATATTATTGGTTGCGGGACCTAAACAAATGGCTCCTGAAGAAATTAACTCGCCAGTGGGGGAATAGATCACCCATGCTGCGGAAGCGAGATTCCGGGTATGTCGGCTTGCACCGTCAGCGAATCCAAAGTAGGTAGACATCTGCGCATAAAAGCACGAGTCAAAGTAAGAGTAGATACATAAGATCCACGCGCACACTAAAAATGAAGCAAAAAGCAAACTAAGTACATTATGTACAAGAATTAACCCGCGTGGGGTAACTTCACGCGTAGAAATGCTTGAGGTATAGCCCGTTGCGGGGCCGTGCCAATGGCGTACCATCACAATCGACTAGTTCATAGGCTCCTTTTTCTAAGACACGTTTTATGATGAAGGGGCCGTACCACATAGATTCAAGCTTACCTTTTCCAAGTTTGTCATGCATCTGATCATATGTAAGTACAAGGTCACCCTCATTAAAGATCCGAGGTTGAACGGATTTGTCATATTGAGCTTTGACGCGTTTTTTGTGAGCTTCATTAGCCAAAGCGGCGTCGCGGCGGGTTTCATCTAGCTTGGCTAGGTATAGAAACCGTTCTTCTTCGGAAGTAGTGTGTGGGAGTAGCTCTATGGCTATCTTGAGTGATGGAATTTCACATTCAATCGGGAGAATGGCTTCTAGGCCGTACACCAATTGGAATGGTGTAAACCCAGTAGCACTTTTCACTGAGGTTCGGTATGCCCACAGTGCTGAGAACAAAGCTGAGTGCCAATTGGATTTTTGGGTACCCACAATGCGCTGAATCATTCGTTTCAGGACCTTATTGATGGCTTCAACTTGGCCATTAGCTTGTGGGTAATACGGGGTTGAGTTTTCATGGCGAAAACCCAGTTTGGCACTTAGTTCTTCGATCATATGATTCCTAAAATGGGAACCATGATCGGTCACAATAGACTGTGGGACACCGAATCTAGCTATGATATGATTGAATATGAACTGCGCTGCTGTTTTGCCGTCTTCAGCATACGTAGGCATCGCTTCAGCCCATTTTGTAAAATAGTCCACAGCTACTATGACATAGCTATGCCCCCCGGCTGAAGTGGGCTTACAGTGCATAAAATCAATGCCCCATTTGGAGAAAGGGCCGACGGCAATGACAGGATGGAGTGGAGCAGGATGCGAGCGTGCTTTGCTATGAAAGAATTGACATGGCGGACACTTCTTGACTGTTTCAATGCAGTCTTTGAAAATCGAAGGCCAGAAGTATCCCGCTCGCAATATTTTCTGGGCCGTAGCCATCCCAGAGAGATGACCACCACATGCTCCAGCGTGGCAGTCATTGAGAACGCGTTCCGCCTCATCTAAGGTCAAACAGCGTCGAAGGACAGTGTCGACACCACGCCGATACAAAGTATCGTTCACTATAAGGTAGTATTTTGCGTGATGTCTGATACGTCGTCGTTCATCGCGGTTGAGGTCGGGACGGAAGCGTTGGGTTTGGAGATATAAGAGAATATCCCCATACCACGGATCAGACGTGCTAATAAGGAACAATGATTCGTCGGGAAGAGAATCAATGGGCTCGGACTGCTCAGTAGCACGGGGCAAGTGACAAATTAACTCAGCAAAGACCAGAGATTTCTTAGACTTGGCTTTGACAAATTCCAAGTCAAACTCTTGAAGGATGACAATCCAACGGGAGTACTTGCCCCCAAGCACTTGTCGTGTGAGGATATAGTACATCGGATTGAAATCAGCGATGACGGTGGTCCGGCGGAGTAAGATGTAGTGACGGAATCTCTGGACAGCAAACACTGTTGCCAGAGCCAGCTTTTCAACATGTGAGTAGCGAGTTTCAGAGTCGAGAAGACTCTTGCTGAGGTAGTACACCACATGTTCTATGCCGTTGTGATCTTCCTGGACTAACACCATACCAATGGTGGAAATCGAGGCTGCGAGATAAAGGATGTAGTCCTGTGTGTAATTGGGGGGTTGAATCACAGGATCTTTAGTTAAGGCTGCCTTTAAATTGTCAAAGGAGCGTTGGGCTTCATCATCCCATATGAAGGGAACATTCTTCTTGAGAAGCCGCATGTAGCCTTTTGTTATCTCAGACAGATTACAAATAAAACGGCGTAGAAAGTTTGCATGCCCTTGCAAACATTGAAGTTCTGGAATATTGGTAGGTGAAGGCAGGGCTATGATAGCTGCTACCTTTGCGGGATCTAGACGTATCCCGTCTTTGGAGACTATGAAGCCCAACAGTTTTCCGGCTTCTACACAGAAGACGCACTTATGCGGGTTCAAACGTATATTGTAGCGCCGGCACCTTTCGAAAATGGCACTCAAGTGATCTGGATGTTCTTCCCGAGTTCGAGAATGAGCGGGAAGGTCATCGAGATATGGCTCTACGATATGTTTGATGTCATGGAATGCGTAGGACATCGCCCGTTGGAAAGTTGCCCCGGCATTTTTGAGGCCAAAAGGTAACTTCCGATATGCAAAGATCCCCCAAGGGCAGATAAAGGTCGTTTTGTGCTGGTCGGCTGGGAGGATATCGATCTGATTATAGCCAGAAAAGCCATCCATAAATGAAAAGATAACACTTCCGGCACAGTTATCGATGATCTGGTCGATAAACGGAGTTGGGTAGTTGTCCTTGGGACAAGCTTTGTTCAAATCACGGTAATCAACACAGACTCTAATCGTTCCCTGTTTCTTGGCTACAGGGACGATGTTGGATACCCATTCTGTCAATGGGACAGGATAGATAAAACCAGCACGCAAAAGTTTTTCAACTTCTTCTTTAATGGCGACTGCCTTACGAGGATGAACGGGTCGAAGCTTTTGCCGAACAGGTCGGACGCCAGGGAAAGTTGGAATTTCGTGGAGCACAATCGACGGGTCGATTCCTGGCATCTCTTCATAACTCCAAGCAAAAACATCGCGGAAAGTTTTAAAGTAGGCATTATAGAACTCCGTCTCGAGAGGAGTACATGTTTTGCCAATGTGTACGTTTTCCACGATACCAGGCTTTACTGAAATGTCGATGGGAGTGGTTTCCATAAGATTGGCCAAGTTGCCTTCAGAAAATACTTCGTCGAGGGAAGTGGGGAACTTGGTTTGAACCATCCCAAGTGAAGCACTGGATTTGGTGTCAGGCTCAAGTGACTGGATGGTGGGGAATGAAGATCGATGATGAAAATCTCCCCATGGTGGCTCATTACCGCACATAACCTCTATGATTGATTCGTCAGTAGGAAAAATCAAATTGAGAGGATCAAACAATGGTGGGCGTGTATGAGTTTCAGTCGAGAGCTGTGCCACTGTGTGATCAGTAGAACAGTCGACCCAATCTGTGGCTGATTGGATCGCGTCATAAGATGCAAGGTTTCTGTTCAAAGGCATGGAATTGCCATAGCCTTGGATCTGAGTAGGACTCGGGATCACCCATGAATCATCAGACGGGGTGACATGTGACGAAATCATGTTGACTGGTTGAAGATGGGTTCCCAGCTCTGGAAAAACTCCAATGAGGGATGAATCCTTCATGAGACCAACACCTATGTCTTGGAACCGGTACCGAGGTTGATCCAATAACGGAACGGTATTGGCGGAGTTCGGATGGGAGTCTGGGATACAGTAATCCAATTGATCAATAGTGACAATTTTCCCTTCATGAGGAAATTGTACAATCCAGAAGACTGTAGATGCTATGGCAGTCATGGCATAGAACCAGTTTCGACCAAGTAGGAGGTTGTAATCCAAAGGTGCATCTACGACTTCGATGTGTACGGATACCGTTTTGCCCCCCAGTTCAACACCGATTGAGGGGATGAGTCCGTATGGTTGAAAACCATGTCCATCAAACGCTCTAAGAGTAGTGGGAGAAGTTGTGACCTCAGGCGAGCCGAGAGCTCTCCAGCAGTTCAAAGACATAATCGACGTGGAAGCACCCTCATCTAACACTGTGCGGTGGATAACATTTCCACAGATTTTCGTATGCACCTGGAAGGCTAACTGGTGAGAAAGCCTAGGTTTAGCGTGCTCCAAGTTAAACATGATGGAGTTTGAAGTATCTGGGTCCAATGCCCCCAGTGCTGAAAGTAGGGTTCTACGCTGCGTGGGGCAGTGTTGGAGAACCTCGAGAGTTGACATAGCGCAAGGTGCTTGAGCCAAATCTTCAACGATGTTGTAGTTTTGGGCAGCTCGCGCATTCGGATTGAACGTCGCCTTTCGTATGGTGCCCTTGGGTGGGCGTAGCACTGTATCCATAAGTGGTCTCTCGATATGGAGGTGACCATTAGGGGGGGGAATAGGAATCAGATCTTCAACAGGAGACTTGCCTTTGGCTGTCTCCGATTGTTTGGTTGAACTTGGAGGATTGTCATACGTCTTTGAACGAGTGGTGATATTAATCTCCTCATTACTTGTCATTAGGATCTCGCGGTTTGTGGACGTCTCTCCACGGGAAGGATTGGTCGGGTTGCCCCCTTGTGGGGATTCTTGGGCAACCATTTGCTGTTGCTGTTGGGGGAAAGGGTCAGTTAGCACTGCCGGTCTAGAGGATCCTTTAACGAATTTATGGACCTCGTCCTTGTAGGGACAGTCACGCGTATAATGATCATCTTGACAAATCAAGCAGGGAAACTTAGCTTTCCGACGTGGTTTTTGATCATTCTGGGTAGGTTGTGGTTTGGGGTTCTCCTGCTGGTTCTTCTTGGGTTTACCACGGTTGTTTTTCTTCTTTCCTCCGGAGGGTTGTGATGTAGATTGGACTGCATTCACTTCGGAGGAGACAGCAGGAGAAGTGGAAGCTTTTGAAGCGGCCTGGGTAAAAGCGGGGGAAGCAGAAGCTTGTTGCCCCGTCGAGTTGGTAGCAGGCTGAGCCTTAACTGAACCAACGATACCATCAATGGGTGGTTCAGTAGTAGGCTTTGTAGGATCAGTGTGAATGCGGGAAGCATGTGGAAGAAGTTTGTGTAAAGTACCGGATTGAGTATATACTAAATCCATGTATTGTGCTGCCGAGATGGCTTGTTCTTCCGTAACAGGTCCGCGCATAGCAATATCTCTGGCTATGGGAGGCAAAAAGGATTTTGTAAACCAATCAGCAAGTAGCTGATCTGGAATAGGTGCCTTTATTAGCCTACGGCGTCTTCGCCACTCATGGATGTGATCCGAGATGTGTGTAGAAGTGGTTTGACGCAGTGAAGTTAGCAGTTCTGTTCCAGTCTCATATCGGATGGGAAGCTGGAAATGTGTCAGAAACTGCATAGCCAAAGTGTTGAAATCACGAAAAGAGTGTTGTGGCAGCTCGATGTACCATTTTGCTGCCGTTCCGGTAAGCGTACGTTGGAAGAGCCGAAGTCGGATGGAATCATCCATCAAGGAGTTTGATGAACACCAAAGATGGAAGGTCATCACGTGGTTCTTGGGGTCTTCCCCGGGCTTAGCATCGAACTTGGGAATGTCCGATGGTAGTTTGGCTGGGATAGGTGGCCAGTGAGGTTCATGCCATATAGGATCGTTAATAAGCCTCGACAAATCAGGTAGATCAAGTGTGGCCAAGAAGGGAAGCTGACGGTTGGTCTGCGGGTATGAGTAATAACCATGTGGTGCAGGGAACCCTGGAGGGCCTTGCATAGCATGCTGCTGTGTGTTATACCCATATGTGTTTCCCGCGGGATACTGCTGGAAGTTCTGCGGATAATAAGCCATCTGGTTAACCGGTTGATTGTAAGCAACTGGTTGGTAAGTGTTCTGCTGAGTGGGTATAGTACCCTGAGGCTGTTGATGCCCAGGATTGGTTGCTATTCCTTGTTGGGGAAAAGTTCCTTGGAATTGTTGTGTTCCAGGGATGTTGCCACCATACTGTGTAAGTGGAGGATTTCCCATAGCAGGGTTGGGGAGTGGCTGCGACGGTGGTGTCCATGGAATGCTCGTTCCTGCTTGAGGAACGAGTGGAAATTGAAGTGACGGGTTCCAAGGAGTTGTGGCAGCCGAAGGGTAAGGGAAGCCAGAATTCAAGTTGGGGGAAATCTGAGATTGCCCCCCAGCTTGGTTCCAGTTTCCGAAAAGTGAGTACCCCCCACTCTGTGGGATTTGATGATCCCAAGAAGGAAGCATACCTGACAGGGGTGGTTGAGAGTAAGGCCCGGTGGGAACACCGGAATAAGGTTGCCCACTTCCAGGTGGATTGTACATACCAAACTGAGTAGAAACTGCTGGTTGGGAAACTTGTTGGAGCGAGCCAATAGGTTGTCCGCCAGCAGTTAGGTTGGATGGCCCTATGTGAGGAGGCTGTAGACTGGGAACTGGGTTCCCGGCAAAAGGTTGTCCTCCGACTGGTTGGGTTGATGGCCCACCAGTTGGAGGTTGTTGACTAACAATGGGGTTCCCAACAAAAGGTTGCCCCCCAGCTGGTTGGGTTGATGGCCCACCAGGGAGGGTTTGTAAGTTGGAGTTAGGGACCATTGCAGTCGGTTGTCCACCTCCTGAAATAGTATAAATGGTGGCTGAAGGTGATCCTCCGGTCGAAACGGAAGATCCAGCAGTATGACTAGGTGTTCTTCCGCCGCTAGCTAAATATGATAGCATGGATTGGCCAACGGCGCCAAAAGTACCGATTAGCGGAGGCGGTCGTCCATATTGGACAGGTGAGGACGGAGAAAAAACTGGGTTATCCCTCATAGAGTGTGCACCAAACATTGGTGATGACAGCAAATGTGGGGAATTTAGCCCAGGAGTATCAGCGTCGTCCATCACGTGTTCAATAATAGGAGGACCATCGAGAACTGGGTCCGAGTTCATATCCTGAAAAAGATTTTGGGGATCCGGCAGGAACCTAGGTGTAGTAAAGTCCGAAGGTCCTGAGCCGTCTGCAAAGGAATGATGAAATTATGTGCTAGACGGAACGTTGGGATCCCTATAGTCAGAAGGACGAGAAACAGGGGGGTATCTAGACGCTGTCGAAAGCATTTGCTCTGTGTTGCGTCTAAATTGTGCTGATGCTAACGGAGAGTTCGCTAGGCTAACCATACTAGACTGGATGGAAGCCATAATTTCGTGTCCCGGTGGGATGTTGGGTAGATGAAAAGTGCGAGGTACGTTTCTAGAAGAACTTGTCTCCTGAGGATGAACACTGGGTGACGTAGTAATAACAGGCGGAAGTTCCGTCTGGGAAGTAATGAAGCCATAATCAGGTTCAAAAGGTGTGTCAGGTAGACGAGTATCTTCAACGATCTCAACGTAGCTGCCTGGGACTGAAATTAGGCCAGGTATGTCCTGGTCGGATCCTTCCGTGGTGCCAATAGATCCGTCTATATCATCGTGGAAAGTGTCTGATGGACGGGAAGTGTTGGCCTCCGGTAGAAGGATGACCTCTGGTCTAGTACTCTGGGTCATGCTAGGTTCAGCTGCTGTAACTGTGCCCACTGTTACAGATAAATATGGTATGCCAGTGGGTGAGGTGACAGTGGAAGCCTCAGACATGCTAGTGGTCATAGAAGTTGCAATGGATTCTGAGACTGTGCTGTGTGTGGCAGTTACAGGCGTAACTGAAGATGTTGTACGTATCGGCGGTGGGATGTTGCCTCGACCAGCACCGCGGCCAGGAGGAGCAGGAATGCGTGATGCAGGCGGACCAGAAGTCCGTGGCGGTGGTGGTGGTGGAGGGCTTAGGCCCTGTTGTCTTCGTGATCTTCTTTGTTGATCTGACATGATGACAGGAAAATGAAAATCGGGGGCAGTACTGTAAACAAAGAACTCAAAAACTCTAATGCAGCCGAGTGTGCAAAAGAGGAGCTAGAAAAAGCAAGGCTCACAGGCCAAAAAAGCAAGCTCTAAAATCTATACTGAGACCGGTGTCTCAATAAGCGAGCTGATCAACAAAAATGGCCAGAATGCAAACAAGCAGTCCCTACAAAGAAAAAATGACCCTCTACAAAGATGAGACGCCAAGCAAACTCCTAACTAAGAGCTGGAGACCTCAACAGGCTGTATCCTTCGCAAGGTGATGAAATCCAAGTCGAACAATACAACATGAGCGACCGATATAAGAAGGATATCCCTCTACCGAAAGGGATCCTGGGTAAAAGAGCCCTAGTAGAATAGATACTAAGCCACCTCGTTCATGACACGTCGGAAAAGGTTTTGGGCACTTCAGCCTTCCGAAGAAGACAGCGATCGATGTTGCCTTAGGGCTAAGTGGAGTGCGGTATTCCACAGAGTCCGTCCGGTTCTCAATCTCGCGGCCGTTTAACCCCTGAACAGTTAGAAACAGTCAGGAGGCCCCTCCACAAACTAGCTGTGACCGTGTCAATAAGTACTAGAGGATTTTAGTTCCCTAAAGACAACGACTATGTCTCAGATGAAAATGACAAGGGGGAATTATTTTGATGCCTATCCCCGGTGTCCTACCTAACTACCAAATTCTTTTGATTTCCTCAAGTGAGGTTAAAGTTGGTTTAATTAGGGTGATTAATTTTAGTGGCTGTCTTTACTCAATCGGGTAGTGGACGTGAGACTTGATGGTGTTATGACGACTCAAACCATGCAAATGAGAATGAATCATAAACAAGCCTTTGTCTTCGATGAAATCTAGCTAAGGTAAAGATAGAGGTTCTTCGATCCAATATGCATAACAACTTTCACAAGCAATCAAAGTAAAAGATTTTTCTTTTCTTTTCGATTTATAAACCAAGCCAAGCTAAAGTAAACACGCTTTTCAATGTACTGATTTTACAATCTACAATGCTTCTATGATGAGAATTTTTATGGCAAAATTAATGGTTCATTTCTCTATGCAAAATGCCACTAGACTTTTTCAAATTAAACAACAAATTTGCTCTCAACCAATGATCTTTTTAATTTACTGAAAATGATAATGACAATATGACTGTAAAACTACAGTGTTCAGTAACAGAAGACAGTGGTGTTGAGTTGGTTGTGGGGAAAAGCCAAGTCAAATGCAATCAAATTGAAAAATGACCAATATGTCAAAAGTGCCACTTAATTCAATCAATCAATCAAGCTCACAAATCATGTAATAAGCAGACCAAACAGACTGGAAATTAACCAGGATGCTAACAGGCAACAGTAAAGACTATCTGAGGCAGGGAGAAACTCAGGAAACCAAGCAAAAATTAAAAAAATTTACCTACTTGCAGACACTACCGCGGGCTATAGACTGCCTGAAGCGCGGCACTGTGTAACTGTCGCGCTGGTATGAATGCCTAGGACGCGGGCACTGTGTAAATGTCGCGCTGGAAGTGGTTAAGAGGGCGCGGCACTGTAGCAAGAGGGAAAAAAAACGCAACTGGAAAAGAAAAAATCAAGTTTTCAGGGTTGTTGCTAACCCAGGGGACTCAGTAATTAAACAGGGAGATAAATACTGCGAGGAGGGGTGAATAAGGGTCAAAAAAGACCAAAATTCAAGGTGGTTTGAAGTGCAACAAAAGACTGATAATTCAAAGATAAATGACTGTGAATTTGAACCAATCAAGTAGTAATCAAACCCAGCGGAGTCGCCATTCTTGTTATGTGGAATTCTGCCCTACGGATAAGTCAAAACTCCCTTAGGCTAAAGTAGGATCTAACTAACTCTAGGCTAAGAACAGACAAAACAAATGCAACCTTGAATCCCTAGATCTAACAAACATCTCAGAATTAAAATGCTGAAGAGAATAGAAAGGATTTAACTGACCTTATGTCCAAGTGCTTTGTCTTTGGTATTTGCTCCAAGCTCCAAGTCTTCACAAATGAACCTGTTAAAGAGTAACCAAAACACAAGCATGTACTATTCTCTAACAATCTGAAAACATGAGTTAGGATCTAAATCTATGAAAGATACAAATCATATGATTAAAACAAGATTAACACAAATGATTTGGGGAAACAAGACAAGTTATTCCATTACAACTTGAAGATTACTTACAAAGGGTGCTTGATGCCCAAGCCAAACCTCCAACTCCAAGTGTCTTCTCCTCTTAGCTATCTCCACAATGCTGCAAGACCATAAGTTTGGTGCTCTCAAGAGTCCTCCTCCTTTTCCCAATGGCATGCCTCTCTTTTATAGTGAATGGTGAGGTTAACCAACAAGAGAGATAGGTGGATCTAAGGAGGGATAAGTGGATCAGGGTTTCTAATCGAAGGAGGTGAGTTGGGATCGAATCAAGGAACCCAATCTTCCATCATCTTCGAAAATCCAAGATCCCATAAGTCAAGGGCAAAAACTATTAAAAGGGTGCCGCGCTTTACAAATGCTACAGAGCGCGGCACTGTGCCGCGTTTTGTCAAGCTGGCAGGGCGCGGTAGTGTATGGAAATAAAGTCCAAGGTGGGTCAAAATTTGGCAGGGTGGATTTACCTTCAAGGTTGACTCATCATCTGTCTCTTCTGGATGGTTCAAAACAGTAGGGAAAGTGTCGTCGAAATGTGTTGTGATGGGGATGCGACACCGTGAAATATAGAGGTATAACAGACCAGATATTTGCTTTGCGGTGAACACATTGAGCCACTTCCTGATAGATCCGAGAAGTTTTCACCTGGTTGCTGTAAAGCATATTCTGAGGTACCTGAAGGGTATAGTTGATTATGGGATCAAGTATGAAGCGAATCAAAAGTTTAACCTGCAGGGTTATGTTGATTCATATTGGACAGGCAGTGCTACAGATAGAAAGAGCACATCTGGGTGCTGCTTCAGTATGGGATCAAGTGTGATCTCTTGGTTTAGTAGGAAGCAGTCCTGCGTAGCATTGAGTACAGTCTAGGTAGAGTATGTTGCAACCTGTTCGGCTAGTTGTGAGGCAGTATGGCTTCGGAAGCTACTTTATGAGTTATTTGATCTCCCGTTGGATGCTACTAGTATCTTCTGTGATAACCAAATTTGTGTGAAGTTGTCTGAGAACCCGATGTTCCACACCAGTTCGAAACATATGGAGATCAAATATCACTATATCAGGGATATGGTGCAGAGAGGAGCAGTGAAGCTCCTGTATGTTGCGACGGACGAGTAGATCGCAGATGTGTTGACGAAGCCACTAGCTAGAGTGAAGTTCGACTACTTTAGAGAGAGGCTTGGTGTTCTTCATATCGACAACACTTCGAGGAAGAAGTGATGGAGACATTTGCTATAGCCATTCCTAGCATGTTGGAAGGAGGATCCTTCACATGGCTGTGGATGTAAGCGTTGGATGATGAGCATCAGGACAATGCTCCAGCTATTTCTCTATATATGTATGTATGCATCATGTTGGATGTTGGATATGATCAGTTGGATCATTTATATGTACATGTATGTACGCATCATGTTGGATGATGGATATGATCAGTTAGCTTATTTATATGTATTTGTATATGCATCATGTTGGATGCTTGGACCATATATCTGTATATGTATCAGGTGGATATTGTGTATGATTAGGTAGATCATGTATGTTGATATATATCAGGTGGATACATTGTGTGGATCATGTATCTATGTATGTATCAGGTGGATACATTGTATGATCAGGTGGATCATGTATGATGATATGTATCAGGTAGATACTTGGTATGCATCAGGTAGATATATTGTATGATCAGGATGATCATGGATGACAAGCTTCAGGATGTTTCTCCAGATGACATGCAGCAGGATGTTGAAGTGATGATGATCAGGATGATCATGTGTACATGAGGATGATGTATGGTGAGTATCAGGTTGATACTCTATGGCCGTGGACAGGTTGTGCAGATGAGGATGTCTGGGAGATCCTATAGGTTGGAGTTGTGTACCCGTAACAGCCTGGGATTCTCTTTCGAGACATTGCTCTGGGAGGACATGTAATTTGTGCCCTGGGAGATCCTTCAGGTCGGAGTTGTGTACCCATAACTTCCTGGATGCTCTTTCGAGGTTTTGTCCTATGGCATGTAATTTTCTCCTGGGAGATTTGGACAAGATGAAAAAGGCCTCAGATGCTTTAGCCAAGTTTTTCCATGAGCACATGTAATTTTCTCCTGGGAGATCTGGATAGGATGAAAAAGGCCTCAGATGCTTCAGCCAGGTTTTGTGGTGGACCACATGTAATTTGCTCCTGGGAGATTTGGACAGGATGAAAAAGGCCTCATATGCTTCGGCCATTTTTTGTGCTAAGATCACATGTAATGTGCTCCTGGGAGATCCGATAGGTAGAGCTATGTGCTTGTAACAACCTTGGATGCTTCAGCTAGGTTTTGTGATGGGTCACATGTAATGTGCTCCTAGGAGATCCCACAGGTAGAGTTGTGTGCTCGTAACAGCTTGGGATGCTACCGCCAGGTTTTGTGATGCACGTAATAAGTCCTGAGGATTCCACAGTATGGCTAGTGATGATGAAGACCTGCAGGTGGTGGGCCTACATCCAGTATGAAGAAGGACTGGCTATGTAGAACTTCCTATGATGAGTAGATTCAGAGATTGTTTGAGATAGCAGCAGCAGTGACAATGACGATGATTCGAGGACGATGCATCGATGACGATGATCCAGAGAAGAAGACTTGGGCTAGAACATCTGTGTCGAGAAATACCTTCCTAGTTAAGAGGGAGTGTTGATGTATATGTAACTTCGGAATGTATTTGATCCATGTATTTCATTTATATATTATTTTACTCCTATAGAGATGTGTCATTCCTCTATACGAAAGTGTCGTCATGTGTATTGACAAGTGTCACAAGTGTGTGAAATTTTTGATGGGTTATTAGACCACCATGTGTGGGGTCGGCCCTAAATTATGTAATATATTGTTGATGTATCTAGCTAGACAAGTTGGCCCCATAAGGTCACTGGGCAAACAGGACAAGTATAAATAGAGATCGGGATATCTCTATTTGGATCACTTAGAAACTCATTCTTCCTTCACTCGGAAAGTGGCACACATGTGAGGAGGAGCATCATCTGCTACTAGGAGACTATCTCTGTGTATTTTTGGTTGTACTTTGGTTGAGCCATTGCTCTCTCTATCTCTGAGGAAGCTGTGGGGTTTTTCACCTTAGGGTTTTCCCCACGGAAACTTTGTGTCTCTTATCTCTCATGCTTTTGCTTCTTGTGATGATTGGCATGCTTGTTATGATTGCTATGCATTGATATACTGTACATGTTATTCTCTAAGTAAAGATCCTAGAGTATTGTGAATTAATGCTCAAAATTTAACATTAATCAATTCCATTCAAGTGATTAACATCTTTCTTTAACAACATTCGTGAGTTTCATGTATTTTAAGTTCAGATACTAGCACCATTCATGATAGTATTGATTGCACATCTTGTTATTATTATAAGGTAGATTATTAAGATATTCTTTGAGTTGGTGCATTGGATGTGTCTACTTCTTCAATTACTAAGTGGTAGTATCAATCAATCATATACAATCCTCATCCTTAGGAATAATTGAAAATTTCCAAGGAACAATACGGAAGCCCCAAGCCCCATTGTATTTGGTCAACAAGTACTAATGTAAAATTTAATACAATATGTAAAATTATGCTCTTCTAGGAAACTAACAAGATACATAATAATTATGCGAGGATTGAAGAATCCATCTCACAATAGTCAATTTTCCGGCAAATAGAAGGTTTTTGTACAGGCCTAAAAATAATTTATATTGCAAATGCCACAGAGTCCTTGGAAAAGGCCCCTCTCTTGAGGAGGTTTTATCTAATATTCTCTAGCATCAAGTCACATTGAGGAATATGGGAGAACTACCTATTGAGGTCAAGCTCATTCAAAACCTATATCTTCATCTTCTTAACATGAATCGAAGAAGTATAAAGTATAACAAACTCACATACAATTTTTGTCAGAAAGAAGGCCACACCTTCACATATTGTATTTCTTGTCTTCAAAAGATTAAAGAGTTTGGGAAACAAACAAGTTGTCACAAGGGAATGCTTGAAGATATTGCTAGATCCTCTCACAGTGCACATCTTGTCATGCTTTGAACATTCTGGCCGAAAATCTTGGCCCTCCTCTTCAGATTGTCATTATTATAATTTATCTCCAAGTGATTTGGTCTTGAGATGGGATGCCTAGAGAGAAGATAAGTCAAAACATGGTAAATTTGATAATATTTGGTTTGTACCTTTCCTATTTTCACAAGTCTTGAACAACAACACTTTTAATATGGAAAACCTTCAAGGAAATGATGTTGATAGAGGGCTTGTTACTGGGCATTTCCACAAACACTTCTTTGTTTACTAAGGCTATTGGTGACCTATAATCATCGTAAATACTGGTGATTTTAGCTAGTTATTTGAATAATACTTCATTAGCCCAATGGAAAGGCTAGGTGCAGATCTTCAGATTGGTATTATAGAGGTTTAGATTTTAAGGTTTTCAATTCAGAAGTATTGTAACAAAAATTGTAGCAATTATGTTGAAGCAGTGATTACATAATAGTTTGTCAGAAAATGGGAAGGCACTGGCCTACAGGTTCTAATTAGAACCTCACAAGGAAGTACTATCCCCATATGGAGCCAATGTTAGTACCAAATTCTACACTTGGAGTTTATATATAAAATTTTATACTTCCTCAAGCCTAAGCCAATCTTGATAGTCATTTTGAATAGCTCTGATTTCATACAAATCTGTATCTCTAGCTTACTTTTTGTATGACATTGATGCTTTGGTTTGGGTTTTTTGTTTCAAATTGCTTACTAGTTTGTGAAATATTTAAGAGATTTCAAATTTTATATGGAGCATGTTATGTAAATTAATCCTTTTGCATTTTTTAAGGGCCCTGTGACCAAGCTATATCCCTTATTTCAAAAAGATTGATAGTTGGTAGCATAACTATAAATTTCCATTTAATGTGCTACTAAATTGATCCTGATTTTGTAGGAAGTTTTATTATGATCCTATTGATGTGTTATATAATTAAGGCATATTTCACAATGACCTTGATTAAGGTTTTATTGGGGAGCTACCAAATTGACATCATCGATGCTGCCGAATCCCACCTTTTGGCTCTACAAAACGCTATGATGGTGCTGCCAAACTAGTCATGAGTTCATTGCAAAGACAATTGAGGATAAAATCATATCTTTTAAATATCGTGGGTTTTCCTTTCAATTACGAAGAGTAGAGTGTTTAATGGGTCATCATTTATTTTTTTGTCTGATTATGATATCATTTGATTTATTTTCAGTGAATTTATATATGTATTTTCCCCATTGTCCATAATGATTATACTATTAAACTGAAAGAGAAGCAAAACCTAAAATATGTATCTCTTCTTTCTAAAGTAATTCTACTCTTTCCTGTTGGAGGATATTTCTTATACAGTAATTTGTGCTTTCCTGTGTAATATTCTAAGAAGAACACATGCCTCCATGCAAAGGTGGTCAATTGGTCTGTTATGACCCAGAAGAAGAAGGGCTCCTGGAATATTACCTAGAGTTTGCAATCAAGTTCAAAGAATTTGATTAGTTTCACTTCTGTGAAAAGTTGCAGAAACATCACTCAAGGGTTGCTCAGTCTTTTGTTGAAGGTTTCGATGGAAACTAGGTTATTGTGGGTAATTTAACATTTTAACTGATAGAGGCCACAACTGCAGTAGTAGGATATTTACCCATGATTCATGAACGATGGTTCAAACATCAAAACATTGAAATTGTAGCTTGTAATCATTTCTCAAGAAAGAGTTTCAAAATCCCAATTGGCGAAAGGGGATCTCGCGAACCTAGTTAAAACAAGAATACAGTGAACTATTGATGCTAGTTCAAAGATATTTTACTAGGGAAGGTAGATATGCCACAATCTATTTATATCAAATAATATTTCTACTTCATTTAAATGGAATCTCTGGGATGAATATATCATTTTATTTGTTGAAAAAACTTTCTAAAATGTATGCTAAAGTAAGGGCTCATCCTCATAGCACCCAACATAACATTTTTCATTAGGATTTAATTAGATTAATTATTATGGAGAATTTAAGTAAGTTACAAAGGGAGTGGAACCATTTCTTATTGTTTTCTGGTTTTGAATTTGAAGAATCTAAGTCTCGAGAGACTTAGACAGATAATCCTCATAAAGAAACTAAAATCCCTAAAACACATGACATCAATGGACATCATGGGTCCTAACACTGTTGGCTAGGTACACTCCTTGGAGGCTCCACATCTAGGTGTTCAAGTAAATAATACAAATAGAGGCCCCCATCCTCTCAACCAACACTCATAGCCCATGGACAAGAATCAACTGGAAAATTTAGAGGGCATTTGTTGGGTGGCAGAGCATGAGGAACTCATCTTCGAGCTCTAAAGCAAAGGTTACTAACTTGAAATTTTAACACTCAATAGTGTGACCTCGTTTAATAGAATGAATGTG